>JAJHUR010085204.1:53955-73371 GCA_027495735.1 Lutjanus campechanus | reverse complement strand
TTTATTATACATATCTATGTATATATTCCCTTCTTTCTTGAGTTTGCTCATGCAAAATGAAACACGATTAATATAGATTAAAAATGAATGATATTTAACAGAAAAAGTTTAGCCGTTTGAATATTTTATATCTGTCTTTGTACTGTGTTTAAATTAATATACACTGTAAGTGGGAAACTCTTAGCAAATATTTGCATTCTGTTTTTATTTATGTTTTACACAATGTCCCATTTTTTGGTATTGGGATTTGTAAATTATTGACATGGAACTTTACATTAACATGTGATATACTGTATGTACTTTCTGGGTGTATACATATATATATATGTACATTATATAAGTATATGCATGTATTGTTTTAATTTATTTTATTCCATTGTAAATATATAGAAAATATTTGTATATATGTTCTCTCTGTATGTAGCATAAAGGGGCTACAGCTTGCATTTCATTCTACAACCCTGTGTTGTAAAATGTAAGTAAATGATACCTTGAAAATGAACTGTCATGCTGGAATATGGACTGCTGGTATATAGCAAAATCAATTCATCAAGTCAATGAATAATCAATTAAACTTTCAAATAAAAAAAATGTACAGCTGCAGTTTCATGAGGTGGAAATTCCTTGAAATTAATGTCTGAATGCTTATTCCTCTTGTTTTGTTCTCAGAAACCTGACTCTTGGTGCCAAGGCTGAAACAGCATCTGGAAAAGAAGTGAAGGCTCTTGAGAGGGAAACAAAGACAGAACTCAAACAGCTCCTAAATGGGACAGGAAAATCAAACGTGTGAGTTTATCAGCTGCGTACTCCATTCTATGCACTTTGCCACCGTGATGTTTTTTTTTTTACACATTTATGCAATAATAAATATTTTTGTGTGTATCAGAAAATATTTTTATGAAAAGAATTATTTATACAGTGCCTAGAAAAAGTATTCACCCCCTTGGATGTTTTTTTCCTCTTATTGCTTTTATGGAATCATGGTCAACATAATTTGGCTTTTTTTTACAAAAATATTTACAAAAAAACTCTTTAATGTCAAAGTGGAAACAGTTTTCAACAAAGTTATGTCAATTAAATAAAAATATGTAATGTAAAATAAGCGACGGCATAAATATTCACCCCCTACTGTAACTCAATCCTGGCCGCAATTACACCATGAAGACAAAAGACCGCTCCAAGCCACCCCAAGAAAAGCATGCTGGTGGGGTACTTCTCATCAGGAGGCCCTGGAAGGCTTGTCATGGTATAAGGTAAAATGAATGCAGCAAAATATAGGGAAATCCTGGAGGAAAATCTGATTTAGTCTGCAAGAGAACTACAACTTGGGAGAAGATTTATTGTCTAGTAAGACAATGACCTGAAGCACACGGCGAAAGCTACACAGAAATGGTTTAACAAGTTGAATGCTCTGGAGTGGCCGAGTCAAAGCCCAGACCTCAATTCTATAAAGAATTTGTGGCTGGTCTTCAAAAGGGCTGTTCACGCCTGATCCCAGTACAACCTGACAAAGCCTGAGCAGTTTTGCAAAGAAGAATGAAGTGTCCTGATGTACAAGCCTGATTGAGACCTATCCACACGGACTCAGTGCTGTGATTGTGGCCAAAGGTGCTTCTACTAAGTACTGACTTGAAGGGGGTGAATATTTATGCAATCATTTATTTTACATTCCATATTTTTATTTAATTGACATTACTTTGTAGAAATCTGGTTTTCACTTTAACATTAACCTAACCCTTTTGTCAAAAAAGCTAAATTGTATTGACCATGACTCTATTTATAAAAGCGATAAAATGGGAAACCATCACAGGGGATGGGGTAAATACTTTTTGTGGGCACCTTCCATATATCACAGAATACATTTGAGTCCTTCTGTGCTCATTCATTAATATGATTCCATATTCCTCCCTCTGCAGAACGTTAAAAGAGGTCTTCCCTCGTTTTATTCGAGCCCCCAGTGACTCGGAGGCCAAGGCCGTTGAGCAGCTTCTTAAAGGTGAACATCTTTATCACTGCTAAGATCAGACTGTGCTTTTCTGCAGATGTTACCTGGTTGGGTGACAGCAAAGGAAATGTAGAAGCCTTTATTTTTAATAAGTCGACACAGTGCTTGTAGGAATAGGTATTAGGCTTTGGGTCATCTTTGTATGTTCATATCAGAGTAAAATGTCTAAATCAAATCAATATCAGTTTAAGTGTGCGTTATATTTAGAACGTTTTACCCACCTTACTGACAGACAGCCTTTACTGTCAGTGAACTGAAGCCATCGTCTGTGCCCTCTTTACCACCACAAAACTCCATTGAAAAACTCAGTCTTCCCATGCAGGACATGGAAACCGAACAAATGCATTAAAACACTGAAGTTAAACAATAACACTAACTAACTAACAATCACAAACTCCTACAACTTCTGTGCTGTGCGAGGCAAAAAGACTGTTTCTGCCCATGGAGTCTGGTGGTTGTAAAGAGAGCAGAGACCCCCATTGTAAAACGCCGCCTGGTGACAAAATAAAGCAGCAAACATGTTCTAAATATAGCGTACATGTAAATTCATATTGACTTTTTTCAGGCATTTCTTTGTTTTGGTGGCTAAAATTTGCTGCTGCCTGTGTCTACAGTGCTCCACAGGGCATTACTTAGCTTCTGTGTAGGGGCTCCTGAGGCAGCTGTCAATCAAATGTGAGCTGACACGCCCACACACTCTTGGAAAATGGTCTAAACAGCTAAATTAACTGTTTTTGATCCAGGTTTTCTAATACTTATTAACATTTATTTTCACTCACATCTGTGTGGATGCTTAATGAGAAACTAAACTTTGATATCATATATGCAATTATTAAAACTATTCCAGGCTATTTCAAGTGTTCTGGGTTTTTTTTAAAAAAAGAACAAAATTTAATTATTTTTGTAGTTTTATTCTGATGAAATAACACAGTTTCATTCTTCATCAACGCAGAAAAAAAATGGTTGAACATAAGCCTGACCTTGCAGCGAAGTACTTTGGATGAGAACCAGCAGTGGTGGGTCGTTGACCAGACAATGGACAGCCCGATAAACATTACTTTTGAAAAACCAGGACTGGAGCTCTATGTGTTCAGCGACCAAGTCAGCCCTCCCAGTCTGGGCTTCCTGGCTGGATATGGGTACGTAGTGATCAGTCCTGCTTGGGTGTTTGAGTGATATGTGAACATGCAGGGAATTGGTGGTTATTCACGTCATTACCATGGTGATTTTAACTTACCCTTGTTATGGGAATAGAAAAACAGCAAATTTTCTGTTTTTAATGAATAATTTGCATCTTCAGGCTCCTCCTTTGGAAACACCCAATATGCAAATTCTTCGGCTAGGGGTCTTTTTCACTTTTAGACAATAACAAAACACATAGTTTGTTGACATTGTGAACTTGTGTGGGGTCTTGGGAGTTGTTTTCTTCACACCATAGCTGATGAGAATCTATCTGACATGACTCTGCAGAAATCATGTTCATGGACGAAGTAATTTAGTTTTATTTATGTTGCATTTAGTCATGTTCACCATCTTCCTTCCGCACTCTCTGACATATCCAACATATCACGTTTTCATGGAAGTTATAGCTACTAGTAATGGCTAGCATGAAATACACCGTTACCTTGAATAAAGTACATTTTTTTCTGGGTTTGACTATTATTGGAAACATTTTGGGTAACACAAGACATTAATGCGTGCAAATGTGACATAATTTCCTTTCTTTCTTTCTTTCTTGTCTAGGATCATGGGCCTGTATGCCTCTGTGGTTCTGGTCATAGGCAAGTTTGTGCGTGAGTTCTTCAGCGGCATCTCCCATACAATCATGTTTGAGGAGCTGCCCAACGTGGACCGCATCCTCAAGCTGTGCACTGACATCTTCCTGGTGCGAGAGACAGGGGAGCTGGACCTGGAGGAGGACATGTACGCCAAACTCATCTTCCTCTACCGCTCTCCAGAGACGATGATCAAGTGGACCAGAGAGAAAACTCAGTGAGACTCAGCGAGAGGATGTTGACCAATGAGACGAACAAGAGCCGCCCGTTCATAGAAACTGGGCAGTCGCTCTGTTGGTGGGAGCAGCTGTATGAGCCCAGCCACCTGCTGAGGATCGACTCTGTCCTCTACCAGTGAGGTCTGACAGCAGTGATACAGCATTAGCTCCACACTGAAACACTTGTTTGAGTTATAAACTGGTATTTTCTACTATTTACTGATGAAAAGCAACTGTAGTCATATTATTAACAATTGAGGACAAATTTGCTGGTGCTTTTTATTTATCTTGCGAAACCTGGCTCCATCTGGCATCCAGTGGATAAAATAAGCAGCTGGTGTTGGAGAAATCCTTTAGGACAATTTTCTTAAGTTATAAAAACTGCTAACCCTAATTTAAAGGTAGATTTTTAAACTCAAATGTCCAGAAGCCTCATTGCTTTTCACGCCTGCCTCCAACATTTTCAAAATCGCATGGTAGGCAAATAGAAGCTCAGACTGAACGCAGCATTACTCTTTAAGGGCTTCCCACCAACAAATAAATGCACAATAATGACCACATGAGCACAATCTCCAATATTTTCTCCAACTGGAACTCTTGGATCATGGGACTGTGCAATACTGAGCTCTCTTTCCTCCAAGTTTTCGATGGATGTAGGCCGAGGAAAACGACAAAGACACATGAACATAAAGACCACCTTTTTTTCTTTTTTAAACATCAGAGGCCACATTAGAGCCTCCCCAGAGACACAATGCTAAAAAAAAACATGATCCGACAATCTTTACTTGCCTTATTTTGTTTGTATGAGAAGAACTGAAACTCTTATCAACTACATATCTTTCTCAGGAAGAGCTGTTTTCACAGATATTCATCGTTATATGTTACAACATGTAGGCTTTGATGGATCTAAAAGAATATGAGATTATAGAAACGATGAAAACTATTTAAATGGCATGAAATTTAATGTGGATATTGTTCAGATGGACTAATGAAGAATGTTTACTGCACAAGGAAACAGTTTAAAGAGATTTTTTTTATGAAGTGAAATTGTATGAAGTACCCATAGTTGGTGTATTGCCTAGATTAGATGGCAACCGGCATGACCCCAGTTTGGAGAAGAAACAGGAGTACAGGTGTAAGAAGCTAAGCAATGTACTGCTGTGCACAGGGTCAGTAAATCATTTGCGTTGACAAAAATCAATATCAGGTTAAAGGAGGAATAGCAAGAACCATGTTCTTACATTAAAAAAGAAATAGTACCGCTGTTAACATACTGTTTATGTCATCCATATTTGACATATTTGTCAAAATGACACATTTGTCATTTTATGATTTATTACAGTAAATATATATTATATCTTCCTTCTTACGCTATATTTATAATCTTTGTACCACTTTGCCTTGCCGTCAGACAGCCTTTTCTGATGGGAAACCGCTGCTATAAAAGCCAAATATTCTTTCCAAAGCCATCATATTCCTTTGACAAAAGCAATAATTTAACTTGTAGAACTACCGCTGCCTCAGCCGGTTAGTTTGTGTTACTTTATTGACATGTTTTAACGGGGTAGTTTGGATTTACCAAAAGTCCAGTGGTGGCAAAAGTAAATACATTCTTTCCTCAAGTAGAAGTATAGATACTTGTGTAAAAAAAGGAAAAAGAAAACAGATGTACTAGTTCAACTTCTTTACTCAAGTAAAAGTGAAAAAGTACAGGCTCTGAAATGTACCAAAAGTATTAAAGTAAAAAAATCACCATCTGATTGACATTTCTTTCATAAGAAGTTTGCTGCTGTTCAAAGAAAACTGAACCTTTTCTCCTGATATGCACTGATGGATACATGTGTTATTGTCCCATCCAATTAGGTTGAAATCGGTCTTAATGTTTGGAAAGCGGAGTGCAATGATGCAAGAAAAATATCAATAATTCCCCTCAGATGCATTAAAACTAAAGTAACAAGCCTGTTTTGAAAATGTAAGGGGTAGAAAACAGATAGTTGTATTAAAATGTAGGGAGTAAAAGTAAAAAGTTGTCAGAAAAATAAATACTCAACTAAATTACAGATAGCTGAAAAGTACAGTAATGAAGTATTTGTACTGTATTACTTTCCAAAAGCAACAATAGGTGTTTAGCCATGTAAAAACTGCAGGTCCAGCTTAAAAATAGTGTGGAGTTTATTTTGATTATTTTCACTGCTTTACTTGCCATCAGACAGCCTTTTCTGATGGGAAACTGCTGTTAAAAGAGCCAAATAATGCGCCCTCCAAACCAACAAAACTTCATTTGTGAAATCAGTCACTTTATCTTACAGAACATGGGAGCTGCTAGTCTACGGCTTACTTGATCTATTAGTTTTTTGTGATTCTGTGTGACTCTGGTGAGGCTGAAATAACCGTTTAAAACACCGAAGTCATGCAATAAAACAAACAAGCAAACAGATTAAGACCAGCAACTCCTGTGTTCTGTGAGGTAAAATGACTGATTTTGCCAATGGAGTCTGGTTGGTTTGGAGAGAGCGATATTTGGCTTATATAATGGTGGTTTCTCATCGAAAAAGGCTGTCTGATGGCAAGGTAAAGCGGTGAAAATAATTTAAATATAGTGTGCACTTCAACTGATGTTGATTATTTTCTGTGGCTGAAATACGTTTTGCTGCTGTCCACAGCTGTACATTGCTAAGTTTTCATGCAGGTACACCTCTTTGCTTCTCCAAACAGGGGGTGAGTTAACCACCATCTACCGTAGGTAATACACTGACCACAGAAAAGTACCTCATACAATCACACTTCAAAAAACCAGAGCTATCCCTTTAAAGCTGTATTAAGAAAGTAAAAGTATGGCTGTGGACTGTTTTCCTCACAGAGAATGAGATTATTTGCCAATCATCCATGTTCTGAATCATCTACAGGCTTGGCAAGAGTCGAGACCAGCAGAGGGCTGTTTCTGAATCAGGTTAACATGCATCAGGTGGTCGACTCTTGCACATCACCTGTGAACCTCTCGCTGTTTTTAACTGTGGCTCCCACAGCTGTGCATTCAGTCATCAAGGAAGAAACGAGCAGACACGTGAAGGGCTGAGACGCAAAGACGCCCTTTGGTCCAAACTATGCATTAGAGGACATTGTAGCATGATAGAAAAACTTCATTATTGTCATGACTAATTTTCATTACATGTACATACAAGTTTAAGGGGGGCAGGTCAGGGTGGATTGAAATGTGAAACTGTACCTGTATGTTAAGACAATGTGGTATGATAGTCCAGAGGTCCAGAGATCTGCTAATAAAACATCTGGAAAGGTGTCAAGTTTTGCATTCAGCTGCTGTTTGCATGTGAGCAAGGACGGCGAGTGAGCAGGTAGAGGATCTGTGTGTTGGCCACAAGTGTTTGTAGGATTTTGATGAATAATGGGCAACTGAACATGGGCCCTTCTAACCGACTAGTTAACTCTTCTTCTCTAAACTTAAATTTTATTCTGATTTGTGTGTATAATTCTGTACAGTTTAAAGGGAAAATTCACAACAATGTGGATATCCAGTCAATGTTGATGGTAAATATAGTCAATTGAATCAATACATTTCTTTCTGCACTACTGACCAAGAAAGCTGAGTTCTCCTGCTGCAAAATCTGTTGTTCTTCCCTTTTCCTTCAATCCAGTGATGTCACAGTGATGTCATTGGTGTTGAGGAAGAAATACAGTCTGTTTCAGCTTTGATTCCTCTGCTTCACCTCTGGGCAACCAGGGGGTGTACTAGTATTTTTTGTCACCTAATGCTGTGTTTTGGCCAACAAACTAAAAAAACAAGCACTGTAAAAGTAGCCAGTCAATATGTGTGTATGTCTCAAACTCTTCATCACAGGTTAGTTTATGATGTTACTGAGTAAATGACGTGTGCCCGTTGTGTCTGTAGATCAAAGTAAATCAGAAAAGAGTCTAAGTGAAGGTGTAACTAAAGCTTTTACTGTGAAAACATATGGCCTGCCCATAAGAGCAGCTTTTAGAGTGGAGTTTGGTTCAACTGTACCAAAACAACAAAATAAAGTGTTTTAACGTTAATACAATACCAATATTATGGTATTATATATATTCAATAAGGTAGTTTTATGTTACGTTGTTGAAGCGAGCATGAAAAGACCCCTAGTTCTTACATTTTTTCTGTGTAACAGCACCAATAGTTAATTGACAAAGATATAGCAGAGTTGCCCACCTGACTGGCCAGAGGATTTGGGCTCCTAATAGCTAAACAGTGATTTATGCATTTGAATTGGCAAAGGCCTTGGAAATTGTATTGAAGGCCGGCCAATTCAGAGCGGTTGTTTTCACCCAAAAAGGGGTGGCAGCATGACACAGGAGCAAAGTTGGGCTTGCAGATGGGTTGCTCTTATCCTGGGGCATGGGTGTCAAAAGCTCACCTGCAATGCATCTTAGTACATAGGCACTGCCGGCATGGCTTCACGAGCAGGAGAACTCAGTTTTCTCGGTCAAAATAGCAGCACTGAGGAATGTTTTGCTCAAACTGACTACATTTATCAACACTGACTTGTACTTTTACGAGTAGATTTTCAAGTCTCTTTTCTTTTTACTTTTACTTGAACTTAAGTATGTATTTGACTATGTAATGTACTTAGTTACTTTTAATATTATAATTGAGTACTGAGTATAATCTGAATTCATATCCAAAAATTTCATGTGCATTTTTGTAGCCAGTAAGGCTATCTGATCACAAACGGGCCCAGGAAATATGGATGAAAAACTAAACACTGCAGCAGCACAGGTTTGGAATAAGGATGTTAATGATTAATTGTTAGCTGATTAATCACTGACTTTAACCAATTAAAAATGTAGTCATGGATATTTAATCAGTAGTCTAGAAATTACAATAATTGCACCTGATTTGACATAGTTTGTTGAATAATGAAACTTAAACAGAATAAGGAAAAAAATAAATAAAAGCCCAAAAAATAAGAACAGGAAAAATTTTAAATTATATAGATTGTTAAGAAATAAGTGATTGTTACCAATTACCTAGTTCAGGAAAATGCACAAAATTTGCAATCCTAGTTTGGAGAGGTGTCAGTGACCACTGAGCAGGACAGAGCGGAGAGTTGGGAGAGATTCAGACTTAAGATTTGATGAAACAGAAACCTTTTTCGTTGAATGCTGCAGCAGTTTTTGAGACAAATACTTTGTACTTTTACTTAAGTGTTTTTTAGAACACCAATATTTTTACTTGTAATTTTTCAATAATGTAACGGCTCTTGTGCTTGAGAAGAGATTTTCAGTAGTCCTTCCATCACTGGGAGTGTAGAATGGGTTGCATCTCTATAAATTTGGCTGAGCACTTGTTTTTGCTCCATCTCATTAAGTTTCCATACTTTTTGAATCCATGTATTATATGTTCTTTTAGTTTCACTAAGAGCAATGCTTTCTTTTTCAGGAACGCCCTGGAAGCTGCGCAGTATAACCAGTCTGATCTGCCAGCCACTGAGGTCAGCTGAGCGCACACATTGCCTGATCTAATGAAAAATACTCGAAGAATACTCAACAATAGAGCTGCAGTGATGATCAATTAATCAATTAGTTGTTAACTATTCAATTAATTACCAACTATTTTGGTAATCCATTAATTGCTTGAGTAATATTTTAAGAAAAAAATGTCAAAATTCTCTGATTTCATCTTCTCAGTATTTTCTGGTTTCTTTACTCTATGACAGTAAACTGAATATCTTTGGGCTGTGGCCAAAACAAGAAATTTGAGGACGTCATCTTGAGCTTTGAAAAACATTTTTCAATATTTTCCACCATTTTCTTACATTTTGTAAGACAAAACAACTAATTGATTAATCAAGAAAATGATTGACAGATTTAATTGATAAAGAAAATAATAGCTATCTACATTTCAGGTTAATAACGCACACAAAGAACAGTTTAGCATTTTTATTTTAACCAGTGGCAACATACAGTATATGTCCAGTTTTTATCTTTCTTATGCACACATGCATCACAGAGTCATTAAGAAGGGAGGCGGTAGCATCACTAAAGTAGCACGACTGTGTTTATTAAATATCATTAAACAGGAGAGAGAGAGAGAGCATTACCCATCAAAGAAAAACAGGCCTTAGGATGCTACACAGTCATTACATGTCTGTCAGGGGCCATTTTGGTGCAGACATCTGCAGCCGCTTATGTGGAAAAATCTGTTTGCTAACTTGTTTAAGAAAATGTACAGAGACCATAAAGTGCCACACAATGGAAATGTTTATTAGTGCATGTGCAATGTTTGGAGATATGCTGCTTTTGAGGAATATACAAGAAGTGGGCAACAGCACAAATAAGAAAATGTAAACAATCCCTTTATCACCTTTAGTTACAGTATTTTAATTGGCATGAATATGATCTTGTCCTATTAGTGGGCTTCTCACATTTAAAACACAAATACACAAATTCAGCATTAAGAAGGGAATCAATGGGGAAATGCACTGAAAACATCACTGCATGGTCCCTTTTTTAAGTTTTAGCCACTTTGATTCAAGGATTGTACTGTGGAAATTGGGAATAAAGACACAGCCGCAACTATTTTTTAGTTCAAAGGTGGAAGATAACACACACCTCGAGGTAGACAAACAAAAACAGTCTACAATTGGCTACAGGCTCCACCACCTGGAACTGCACTGTTGCTTGAATTCTCTTGAATAAGCGCTGATGTAGCAGACAAGAGTGCCAATCATTTTTAAGCATTAATATTCACAAATTCATAGCTTTGATTCGGATTTATTCCAGACATGCATTAACAAACCGATTGCATATATTGTTCCAGTAACATTTTCGACAGGCTGCAGCCATGAATACTGAATAAATTAACTCTGTACAAATAAACACCTATACACTGATCAACCTATTAGAGAATATTTAGAGTGTTTCTGATTTTAAAGGAATAGTTCACATCATTTGATGTGGGGTTGTATTATTACAGTGTATTACCTACAGTAGACCATCATCATGCCCCTAGTTTAGAGAAGCAGAGAGGAGTACCAGCTGGAAGTTAAGCAAAGACCTGCTGTGAGTCCAACAACATAAGGTTTTTTAAGCCACTTATAAAAGGTCCACCTAAAAAAAAGAAGAAAAAAAAAAGAATCAATATCAGTTTAAGCCTACGCTATATTTGGAGTATTTCCACCACTTTACTTTGCTGTCAGATGGCCTTTTCTGATGGGAAATCACCATTATACAAGTCAAATAACACTCTCTCTGAACCAACCAAACTCCACAGGCAAAATCGGTAATTTTATGTCGCAGAACAGGGGAGCATCTCATCCTCAGCTGCCTCAATCTGTTAGTTTGTGTGTGTCATTGAGTAACTTTGGTGTTTTAAAAGGTTAGTTCAGATTCACTGAAATCACACAATAACACAAACAAATTAACAGATGGAGGCAGCAGTAGACCGGAAACCCTGGTGTTCTGCAAGATAAAAAACTAATTTCGCCTGTAGAGTTTGGTTGGTTTGGAGAGAGTACTATCTGGCTTATACAACATTGGTTTCCCATCAGTAAAGGCTCTTTTAATGGCAACGTTACACAGTTACAATATTCTAAACATAGGGTACACTTAAAAACTGATACATCTATATAGACTGCTTATATTCCATGCTAGTGCTCCTTTCTGCTTTTCCAAACTGAGGGCGTGTTAACCACCATCTACTGTAGGTAATACACTGACTATCAATAAGTATCTCATACAACCGCACTTCAAATAATCTGAACCATTCCTTTAATATACTTATAGCAATCTTAAGACTCTACTCACACTCACAATAACAGCAGAATTTACAGCATCACAGAGACGGGAAATAATCGAACATTTACATACAACAGGCTTTCATACATTATTGAAGATTTCTCTTGACACTGAGGATCCACCTCAAAGAAACATTAATTAAAAGGCTGCTTAAACTCGACTCTTCTGCAACACCGACCATAACTGTTGTGGGTTTTAAATGTGATTTCTTCTTTCTTTTTTTTTTACACAATAAAGCTCAAACAGCCACATGTCTGGGCTCCAGAGCTGAGAGGTTTTGTCGAGGTGTTGAACTTGGTCACAGAGGGTGTACTGGTGCAGCAGCAAACAGGTCGAGTCGACACTCTGACTGAGGCTGAAGGCTAACACAGCCCTCCCTCATAATCATCATCCTCCTCAGCGGCAGCTGGCGCCCCACTAGCACCGCCTTGTGGTGCGGCAGCAGCCTTCTTCTTCTTCCCTCCTCCTCCAGGTACCCTTAGGGAGATGGCCAGCTTGGCGTACTGCAAGCACCAGAGAAAAGAATCATCAGATCCTATATTTTAAAGACCCTGAAAACATAGTTTCTTAATCAGGTTCTTACTAAGATTGATGGGGTCCTACATGAACTCAAAGGTTTCTGTTATTTCATATGAGAGATTTCTGCATCTCTGTTTTGTCATATTTTTGTGCACCAATCACGTTCATCCATCTAGATTAAACAATAACTGCATCACTGAGCAGATGGAATGATACTTGGGTGCCGATTTGATATGTATTATGATACTTAAGCATTGCGAGTATTGTGATTTGATACCATGATTCATTACAAATTTTTGTTAGCTTGTTTAAAACACTAGACCATGTAAAAAGCTTAAGTCATGGACCTGAAGAGACTGTACATCATTACTAAAAAACAATGCACATCTCATGTCAATCTGTTTCTCCTTTATTATCTCTTCATTTTATTTCAGCAGCAGCAGCATTGATATACTGCATATAAGTGTTAAATAAAATATTTTTTGAAGTAAACTGCTACATTTACCTGTACCTGCTCATCAGTGCCTCACTGGTGCCATAAGAAAATAACAAAATTAGTTGTTAGGCTGAAATAACTAGAAGTTTGAGTTTGAGTTTTGACCCTTCGGGGTTGCTGTAGCTGGGCAGTGTAGAGTGTTAAAGCCAGAGTATGAGATTTAGTTAGCAGAGTGAAATCAGCAGGTGTTAGTTTGTAAGATTATTTTAGCAACTAAAAAAATCGATTTGTAAAAAAGAATCATGATACTTAAGAGAAGTGATTTTTTTTCCCCACCCCTAAAAACTACTCATGGATGAGAATCTTGTGCTTGTGATGGCGCGTGATGTAAACATTATTGGCTCTAGCCTCTAGGCGTAGGAATCTTTGGGAATATCAACGACATTCAATATCAATCAATTCTTTTTTGTAAAAGCAGAATAGAAGAGGCGGCACAATTTTCAGTCTCTTGCTCCAGTATACTGTGTGCCAAACCATTTACTAGTGTCCTTATTCCACTAAAATGCAATATTAGCATCAGCAGCCTTTTTATTTAAAAAAAAGTTGCATTAATTAATGAATTTATTTATTTGAAAACTTCTCAGTCTCCTGTCTGTATGAGAATTAACAATATGAGGGGGCTGGAGTGCTCTGCTGTGTTGTTAGCATGGTCCCCTCTGTACCGTTGGCTCCAGGGACAGACATCGCTGTCTAAGATGCAGAGTGAGTGCAGAAACAGACTTGGCAGAGTAATTATGTTCACCACAGAGTTGGTTTTAGTTGTTTAATGCTGCAGTGTGTGTTGATCGGGTGGTTATTTGTTTCTGCTGATCGCTACTCCGCTTTGTTAATGTCATTTACTAGGTGATGGTGTAGAAAGCATTCACAATATACATCATGTTTGTCTTGCACAGATAACTATTAAATGAAACTATGCTTACAACAGCTGTATTTTGCTATAATTAAAAGATAACTAGCACATGCGCACTGTAGACTGTACAGGTGAAGAAGGTAAATTCCACCTTTTTTTGTTCCGTCGACACCATGTTTTGAACTAACATTCGGAAAATCGATTTTTGACATCTGTGAATTGATGCAGAGTCTTCCACGTCCACTTCACTATGCATCTAAGAATCGATTTTTACCCCCACCCCTAAGCAAAACCCTTTAATAGCGCATCAATTGGTGGGCTATTGAAATGTCATCTATGGACGGAACTGTATTCTTTTTTTCTGTTTTGGCTTTTTTGTGCAGACCTCATCCTGTAATTTCACCATGGTTCAGGCTCTCATAATATCACGCATCACGTCTAGTTTTCAATCAGCCAAAAACAGGACATCAGCCCGCGGTTCAGATCGCTCCACTGGCTCCCAGTTTCTGCTCAAATCAAATTCAAAACCCTGACGCTTGCTTACAAAACATCAAATGTAACTGCCTCCCCCTACCTGATCTCCTCATCCAGGTCTACACTCCCTTGTATCAGCTCTCAGAAGTATGTCGCTTTAGATAAAAGCTAAATGAAATTGTAAGATTGTAAGATGGTTAAAATGCTGCAAGGAACGATCACTTAAATTACAGAGCACATTGAATATTCCCCACCTCCCCATGTAATGTTTATGTATCTGAAAGGGATTAAGGTAAGTTTTCCCTTAAACTTTTAATACTACTTAATATTAAAAAGAAAAAACTTGCAATTTAAAACCAAGTTTTGACTTCAATAGGCTCAATCAAAACTGAAGCCAAAAGACTGAGACACTGTTGCCTAAATAACTTGAGTTTGTATGTATACACACCACATTTATTTGTAATTATATGTCAGCAGTACTCACATCATTGTCCATGTACTTCAGTAAAGGTGAGTTGCACACACGGTAGACCTGGTCTTCGTCCTGCTCATCGTAGCCCTGCAGTAGTGTTTCCATGGCAACACAATCTTCGCTTCCACTATAGCCGGGCAGACTGGTGGAGACCAAGCAGCACTTCATGTAATGACTCAGTTTAAGTGGCAGAAGTGTTACAGTGTGAACGTGAGGTAATAATGTCAAGAGCAGGTCCTTGTGGTTCCAGTAGAACACAGATTACAGAGACGACAGAATGTGATAAAGAAGTACCTGTAGCTTTCTCTGACACATTTATCAGCGGCTACATAGTCCCCTCTGTGAAGATGAATCAGCACTTGAGCAGTTGTTTTCTAAAGAGTGAAAAGCACAGACCAACATGTATTAGTAATATGCACTGAATAAAAACCTGATTTTATTCTATGTTTATGAGTTTCCATTCATTTCCATTGGGAGGTCAGAGGTCATGAGTTAGCTACAGCAGTGGTTTTCAAACTAACCAATGGAGGCGATGAGTCGCCTACAAGCCAATCAGAATGTAAGTGGGGAAAAAACACAAGGCGTCAATCAATCAGGGCCTTTGATGTGTCACACTATTGTAATTCCCACCACTGATAACTGCACACTGTTACAACCCCCACTTCAAATAATCCAAAATATCCCTTTAGGAGACTAAACCAACAATGAATTTATCCTACTGACACTTCAAGCCACAGTACTGCTAGAACTGCAATAGATTACAGAAATACTGCTGCATTTTGTAACTTATTCCAACAAATACGTTCATATGTTCAATGTCTTTAATTTAGACTGAAACAACAGTTGTGTGTTTACACTGCTGAGAGGGAAAAAACAAATGAGCTGTATTCAACTTTTCAGAGACAACACAACATATAACCTACCCTGGAAATTCAGTCCGACTGTGGGGATATATTTAGTTTCACTGAGATGCAAAGAGAATTGAATGACATGACAACAAAGGCTTTATTCAGACTGCAGGCAAATCAGATTTGTTTCTCAAATCAGATCTTTAAGACTGCCTGTCATCACTGTTATTTGTAAGTGATCTTATCAGATTTGTGTGCCCAGACATCACCAACCTATCTGCATGGGGTGCTGTGGTAATGATGTAAGCATCAGTAACTACATATGCTGATGACGCCGAGATCCATCATCTCTCCCTCCACACAATCGTGCTCAAGTCGCAGTGCAGAACTCCTCTGTCGCCTCATCATCTTCTCTGTATTGTCTGCCATACTGGTCTGCAAGTAACAGCAATGATTCTGGGTTGTGTTTAAAAAAGGAACCCCAAACCCACGAAAGACCTCATGCAAGTGTTCATTTTAATCCAAACCATGAGCTTTCTCTAACCCCAACCAGGTGTTTTTGTCCCTAAATCTGCACAACATGCACACTAAAGAAACGCATAACGGACACATACAAATCTCGCAAGACTTTCGCAGCTGCAGGGTCATTGTCTAGACAGGCACTCTGATGCATTTTCCTCACATTGGTTTTGACATCGTAATTGTGTGTCACGTTGCGAGTGATGCAAAAGACACTTAGGAATCCGATTTTAGCGGCTAGAGCAAATCTGGACTGATTCTCATCTATCTGGACTGATTCTCATCTATAGAAATCTGATTGGAGTCACACTGTTTGTTGCATATAATCTTGATCTGCCAAAAAATTTATTTTTTGGCCAGCAGTCAACAACAAAGCCAGAGTAACCCACCTTGAAGCACATGGGGAAGTTCTCAATCTCTTTGTACATGTTCTTCTCTTTCTGCAGAGCAACTGCAGCTTCATCCAACCTGATTAAGAAGATGAGAAAATGTGCAGTAGTTTAACATTATCTACAGCAACAGATAAACAGCTTTGAGGCTGTTGTGTCCACCTGTCACAGCAGCAGGTGAAATCAAATTGTTCAAATATAGATATTATTACAGACTTAAGACAGCTTTAACTGCTCCTATATTTTTAGCAAAAGTCATCACGTACAATTTGGCTACACAGGTGATTAGTGTCAATGTTTCCACCCTCTCCACCTTAACTTTATTCCCTTTACCTTTTTAACCTGACCAGAAGTCTGGAGGCTTTTCCCAGTAGTTCAACTGCCTGACGCAGACGGTCCTCATTCTACAGAGAGAAACATCAATGTATATAAGTGAAAAGAGATAAAATCAACAATCAACATCAATTAACTGGTTCAAGTTTTTGGAGGAAGCTCAATTTCACCTCAAACACTCCAGCTGCCTTCTGATACAGGTCCACAGCTTTCTCAAGGTTTATAGGCTCTATTAGTCTGGGAATAAAAAGGAAAGAGTTTTTAGATTAAAGAAAAGTCTAGCTTTTTGGCTCCTGAGCTAGCCTTGTATTGCAACAGAATGTCATGGCAAAATTGTTTTTAGAGATAAAAGGTTCAGTGCCTTATAATACTATTACTACTACTCCAAGTTGATTAACAAACACATCAATAAGCAAAGCAAACGGAATACACAAATACAATAAATACTGTACACTGAGTAAACTCCATTCTATATCTGTATAACTAACAGCTAACAGTTGAGGAATTTATGTTTAATCTGAGGGAAAACTGTGTAGTGAAGAAAGTAAGGTTCAATTTTTACTTTCCAGCGCGGTCCAGAGCCATGGCAGCAGTGTCTGGAGTCCCATTCTCCATGTACATCATACAGGCTTTTTCTATGTACTGGATGGCCTCTGGCATCTTCTTTTGCTCCTATTGCGGTGCAAACACAGCAAAGTTACACTTCTGCTGCAGACATTTTACCTACATCTACTCATTAATAAGTTCACTGTTTAAACTGTGGGTGCACTCACCTTCATCATCATGCCTGCCTGTTCAATAGCCCTAAGGAAATGGAAGATAACTTAATTAAAACAAGTGGGTTTTTTTGTTTGCTATTGACCTGTTACTAGGGTTATAACACAAAATACTTACTTTGCAGCATGAAAAAGCCTGCACGGCATGTTAAGGAAATTACAAAACGAGTAAAATGACAGCAGCGTCATGTCATACAACAGTGGACAGAGTAAAGAGAGGATACGTCTTGTTTTCTGTGTGATATTCAGCTTCCTTCAAATAAGCATCCTTTGCTTGATCATACTGCTTTGCATTCTTGAAGCACACAGCTAAAAAAAAGGACATAGACAGTTAGTTAGCAGTAAAATGTGGGAAATCGATTAATCTCTAAAGGTCCAAGGGGATGTCTACATGCCCAGCCAACATTACTCTTTTTCAGAGGCTGTAGCTGGCTCTGTTTTTAAGCCAGAGTGAAGATATTGGTATTATATTAAACTAGCAGACATATGGAATCCATTGATACCAACCACATCCTGCCAGTTTGTGGGTAAATATCGCTCCAAAGTTGGGCAAAAGATTGGCAAGTGAAAAACTACCCAAGAGTGTTCTCTTAACAAACATGCCAGTGCTTATGCCATGCAGTTTTGGAAAAGAAAACATTTTGCATTCAGTATTTTGTATGTGTTATTTTAGCCTGTTCCATTTGCATATTTGGACTGCTAAACGGTATCAAATGTCATAAATTGGGTATGACTTCGAATCCCCGAGCCAGCAGGGCCCTTCTGTGTGGAGTTTGCATGTTCTCCTTGTGTCTGCGTGGGTTCTCTCTGGGTACTCCGGCTTCCTCCCACAGTCCAAAGACATGCAGCATAATAGGTTAATTGGTGACTCTAAATGTGGTTGTTTGTCTACATGTGTCACCCTGCGATGAACTGGCGACTTGTCCAGGGTGTACCCTGCCTCTCGCCCAATGTCACGTGTCTTCACGGATACGCGGTTACAGAAAATGGATGGATGGGTATGACTGGAAAGCTGAGACTTTTGTACATTAGTAGTAGCCATTTTATTGTAGCAAAACCATTTTTTGAAACTTGACCGCATTGTGACAATCACAGTCAGATGACTTTCAAAGGTATAGTGCCAATAAGGGAGTTTCTAAGCCATTTCCCAAACAGAAGTGCTTGCCAAGCACTTGCCAAAAAAATTCAATTCTTCCAAAATTTCAAAAGTTTTTGAAACCAATTCACGGCATTAATTTTTCTATGGTGTTCCTAACCCTAACCAAAGTCTTGGTGTCTGAATATGGTATTTTGGAAGGATTTTTGACCATTTCATCAATTCTTGAGTGATTGAAAAATGTAAACATTGTGCATCAAATCTGTGTAATAATGTTTGTTTGTTGGTTCTTGTTTTGTTTTTTGCTGTTGGTCCTTTGTATATAAGCTGTGTTTCACAGTGGTGATACACATTTTGAAAAAATAAAGTTAGAAAAAAAAAATCTGCGTAATAAATGGCATCGAGTCAAAAAACTGCTGCAATGACTTTTTTTTTTTTCATCTCAAATTACCCTTCCGGTTCCCAGCTTTCTGATGATGTCTCCCCCTAAAGATCTCCTGCTTCCCCCTTACTATGAATAATATGGGGCTATGGTAGGGAGGGGACAGTGGAAGAGACTAAAGGATTACTTAAAATGAATGAATTATTGATGGATTACCTGCTTTGGCGTATTCTGATGCAGCACTGTCAAAGTCAGGCTTCCACTTTGTCAGACTTGTCTTAAGGCTACAAAACAGAATGACGAGCAAATTATGAACGGCTATAGCAAGCAGAATCAGCTATCAACAGTTTATGCACAATTACGGAACACGACAATATTTTGGCCCACTTATTGTCTATTAAATGCACCTATAATGAACTGACGATACAGACATACTGTTTACTTACGTCGCATTCCCCTGATGAAAATGCAAC
>JAJHUR010085204.1:32041-53386 GCA_027495735.1 Lutjanus campechanus | reverse complement strand
TTTTTTTTTTTTTTTCTTCTTCATCTCAAATTACCCTTCAGGTTCCCAGCTTTCTGATGATGTCTCCCCCTAAAGATCTCCTGCTTCTCCCTTACTATGAATAATATGGGGCTATGGTAGGGAGGGGACAGTGGAAGAGACTAAAGGATTACTTAAAATGAATGAATTATTGATGCATTACCTGCTTTGGCGTATTCTGATGCAGCACTGTCAAAGTCAGGCTTCCACTTTGTCAGACTTGTCTTAAGGCTACAAAACAGAATGACGAGCAAATTATGAACGGCTATAGCAAGCAGAATCAGCAATCAACAGTTTATGCACAATTACGGAACACGACAATATTTTGGCCCATTTATTGTCTATTAAATGCACCTATAATGAACTGACGATACAGACATACTGTTTACTTACGTCGCATTCCCCTGATGAAAATGCAACAGTGGCCTTTATAACGTTAGCTAGCTAACATCAGTAGTTAAAACAAACTGCTGTTTCCCGTGTAGGAATGAAACGACATTTTTATCGTGACTCACCATTTTTCTGCTTTAGCTATGTGCTCATGAGCTTCGTTTATCTTCTGAGCAGCCATGCTGTTAACTGACTCGATGAGGTTTAATGAATTTGTTATGGATAAATTGCTACGGACGTTGTTTCGTCGATGTTTGGATTAGCAGGAACTCCTCCTCAGGCGCAACGTCATCGAATGTCGCAGGTTACGGCAGCCGTCGAGGACAAACTGTGTGTGCAATTGGGTCGTGTGTAAATGGTAACCCCAGAACCGCGACAGATCTCGCGAGAGTAATCTAAACCATACTCTTTCCCGAAGCTTAACCAAAAGTTTTCTGAGCCTAAACCTAGCCAGATTTGAATCATAGTATTACAACACTATAAGACACAATAATTGTTCACAAGCCGCACACAGAAGAAAAATGCGCACAAATCTCGCGAGAGGGTCGCAAATAAACGGTTCCACGAACATTACACTAGCTGCAGTATTGCAGTGAGAAGCGGAGTCTTTTCTCAAATCAGTGGTTTGTGATTTTAGCAGTGGTGGAAAGTAACGAAGTACATTTACTCAAGTACTGTACTGTTTCTTTTTATGCCACTGTCTACTTCTACTCCACTACATCTCACTATATTCATCTAATAGTTTTAATAACAAGTTATTCTACATTTTAAGATAAAAAAAAAAACTTTATTCAACAAAAAATACATATTATGTCAAGCACAAAAGTACACAACACAATAGAAGATAGCTGAAAAAGGATGTAAATTTAAAAAAATAAAGGATTAAAACAAAATAAACCAGGGACACATAAATATTCTAAATAAGTTGAAAAATCTGTAAATAAATCATAATCATAATAATATGTAATGTTCCAAAAACCTGTTGCTTTTTTGTTTGTAAAATGAGGACAGTTAAGCATTCAATAATAAAAATCGATACTAAAAATAAGGAGGGAAAAAAGGTTGTAACCCTAAAAACATTTTTTCCTCCCGGGGTGATTTTCTTTTGACACTTTTGTTTTTACTTTTATTTTGTTTCCATGTAGAATGAAAATATTGATTGGGGCACTTTCAGCTGTGATGCGCATTCATGATAGAGAAAAGGTTTGTACTGCAAGGGATATAGTATCAGATCTCCATAGTTCATTTTTCTTAAATCGCTGTAAACCACTAATAATTGCCTGAGAATTTTTTTTTTAAACAGAAATATATAAATTAGAGACTTGCAGACCAGCGACGGAAGCGGAAATGCGTTGTACTATGGTTAATTACGTCATGACGGCTGCGGTCTCTAATGGCTGAACAACAACAACTGTCGGCGAGTGACAAACTTTCACAAACTTCCTCACAGATAAAAGAAAGTTGGAAATAGCTGATTATTTCGATTGTGTAACAGTTTACGCGCGTTTGACTGTTTTTCTTGTTATTACAAATGTGGAGTTACTGATGGATCCCAGATATGACATACCGCGGAGGGCCGCCGGTGGCGGCGGGGGCTCCGCGAACTCGTCCCCCGCTCTGGGCGCTCAGTCGCGCCGCAGGAAGATGCCTCCTAGACCCGCTGATTTTAAACTTCAAATTATCATTATCGGCTCTCGTGGTGTTGGTAAAACCAGTCTCATGGAGAGATTCACCGACGACACTTTCTGCGAAGCTTGCAAGTCGACCGTAGGTGAGGACAGGAGGACTTGTTTTTGTCAACTTTTTATTGACAGCATTTAGCAGGACTCTGTCTACTTACTGGAGAAAAGATAATTAAATTACCAACGGCTGGACGTTATAAACATATTACACATAAACATATTATGTCCTGTTTTACTGTGTAATGGGACAGAACAGAGGCTACACCGCTGGCTTTAGCTAGCTAACTTAAGCTAACGGCAACAACTACAGTGTTGTAGCTAAAAAACTGGCTTAGCTATTAGATTTATTGCTACGAAGAGACATGACTAACACATGTCTGGGGCTCGGAGAAGTGTTTTGTTTTGTTGTTGCATTTGTTAGGCACTTACAAGAAGCCCTAGCAGTGATTTTGAGTCCAGCACAGTACAGGAGAGACATGGCAACTTGTTACCTGAATAACATGGATCCGTAGTAATCCAGTAATCAATTTTAGTTAATTTACTACTGGGAAGCCTGTTCTGTGTTTTTTTTAAATTATGGGATAGTCTTGTCCCATGAATGGCATCTTAATGTCTTTTTTATTTTTCCATATTTCTTTATAAACTGACATATTTCTACATGAAAGCATATCATTAACAGTTAATTTGATTGATTGATGTAAGGCATTTTATTGAAAACAAGAGTATCCTGTAACAAAGTGCTATGCCATGGCTTTAGATGCTGCCACCTTAAAATACACAACCTTAATATGTAGAATTGAGTAAACAGTCCTGTGACCAGTTCAACTATTGCCAGCCACAGTGTACAATCCCAAAATAGTCACACACAGACACACAAGCAGCTGCTATGGCAGAGCTCTATTTTGTGCCCTGTCATTCCTGTGACACAGCTCGTCACTAATATTGTGCATCTTTGATCACAGAGACCATGGAGAGAACAGTTTGTCATTCAAGTCTGCATGAAGATGTAGTTTTCTAATCTCACAATTTCTTAATCATTAAAGGGCATTATCATAAGCTTTTAAAAGTATGACACAGATGTTACTGCCTTACTGATTTTTTTTTCCAGCTATAAAATTAAAAAGATAATTTATCCAGATATAATGTTTTTTTTTAAAAAGAGGGGAAGTCATTTTTCATGTAGCTTGTTCTAAAACCAGCAAACTAACTAATGTTATACCTACATAAAGCCAAAATAAAATAGCAAATGCTGTTACGTGTATGTGTCCACATGTGTGTTTCTGATTTCCTTCATAGGAGTTGACTTCAAAATCAAGACAGTGGAGCTGAGAGGGAAGAAGATCAGACTACAGATATGGTGAGTAACTGGACAGAAGTCTCCGGTTCCTTTATTCCCCTGCATGGTGCATTTCCTGTTCTGTCCTGTCACCCTGGAGGCTGCTCCAACAAAGCTACTGGTGTCTCATGGGTTGCTGGGTAGGTCATGTATGTGCAGTAAGATTTCCTAAAAATCATTTTATGTTTTAGAATATCAAAACATGTTTTGTCAACTATTACAGTGGGCATATTACTTTTAACTTCATGTGGAGCAGCACATGATCATACTTACTGTATTGTAGAGATGAGAGGAGATTTTCATATTGTGATCATAGTGACCAAAATGACCACAGTTTTCAGTATTATTATGCTATTCTTAAAATGTGCTGAAAATGTTTGAAAAGTACTGATGCACACACAGAAATCATTTCACTAAGTTTGTTTTGAAAACCTCTCACTGATTTGAAATGGCTTCATTTTCTTTGCGATGTCAGTGTTGTCATTAATGCAAAGCAGACCCACGTTGCTGCTGCACCTGTGTTTGGGAGACTTCTACTAACTCTGTTTGACGCTTGACAGTAGTGAAGTTCTCAAAGTGCGGTAATCAAACACCGTTTTAATGATAATTAAAATGTGAAACGGTAATACTTATGAATGTTATCACAGATTATTGTGAAACTGATAATTGTTTCATTCCTAACATGTTGTTGTCTAAAGTTTGCACTTTATTCTTGGTTACACCAGGCACTATTGTTCAACCAATGCAAGTATTAGTGATGTTCGGGTCACTGTATGTATGCGTGTACACCCAAGTTTGAGTGTTTACTTAAAACTACTCTGTACGATAAAGCCAACCCCAATTTTGAAGTGGTTTCTTCTTTGTTTTTTCAGTCCGCACTAATCTGATACACCTGCAGAATTGATTGATATAGTCCAAAAGGAGCTCTTAACAGATTAGTTTTAAAGTCCTAATAAATAGCAGTTTTGGTTTGATTTTAATTTAATTTGACTTTATTATCAGATTCTCTGAAAACTGTACTTGGTATAATACTAATAAGAAGATTTTAAAAATCCATGTTTTGTTTTAATAACCTCATCAATCATTTAGCGATCCTTCATGTTGGTATCTAGTCAATTGTATAGCATCTGGGCACTGGAGACAAACAGTGTTGTAGCTTGGTAATCAGACTGAATTGCCTTTTTGTTTCATTGTTTCTAATATATATTTGAATTGTAAAAATCAGAGATGTTGGCAGTGAGGTCTTGAACTGCCAGTATTACTGCCTACCAGTGACCGGGAGGATGTTATTTCAGTGGTTTGATTCTATCCTCTCCTTGTGTCTTGTGACTCTAACTTAATTACATTTAGAGAACATCTAGTTTGATTAAAAAACTGAGTAACATGCCACGAATAACGGTTATGAAAGCTTTCTTTGAGTATGTGACTGCACTGATTGTATGTGATAGTGCTGGGATAAAATGGGAACTCCATTGCTTTTTTCAACAACGCATCTGTCCTGTTCACTAACACCCCATCCACCCTCCCACCTCCACATCATATCTACCCTTTCTACCACTTCGCTCCCGTTTTACCCCCGCTCCTCTTCCCGCTCTTGACCTGTCCATTCGCGATGTCCATCCTCAGTGTGTCTCGTCTCTTATGTTGACGTGCTCACATCAAGCGCCATCATTGCCGCACCCGGCCTCACCTAACCCTGCCATTGTGCTGCTGTGTCTCTGTCTGCTCTTCTGCTCATAAGCCTGACTGTGACTCACATGGGGAACAGGGAGAGACTAGCTGTCTAAAGGTACAGTAACTCACTGTGAGTGGAGCTCAAACTGCTTATTATGCTGTTAACCCAGACTCAAATATATCAGCTGAATCATAACATAACCTAAAATTAATCCAGTCATGCGTTTAAAAATGTTTTCGCACCTTTACATTTTTATATGTAGTATGGGTGAATAAATCTAATTTCAAGTGTTTGTACTTCTTATTAATCACCCTGTAATAGCTGCTATAGCTTTAAAAAGTCTACAATTTTCATTTTGAGTTAATGGTAACACTTTATTTTTGGCATTCATCAGCATTATATGAACATTTAATAACGGGTTTATGACATAATGTAGTTGTAACCAGATATAAGGACAGTTTCATTAAGGGGATAGTTTGGATTATTAGAAGTGGGGTTGTGTGAGGTACTTATCAATAATCAGTTTATTACCAACAGTAGATTACAGTCGGCATGCTCTTAGAAGGAGCCCTGAAGCTAAGCAACTTAGTGGACAGTATCAGCAGCAAAATATATTTAAGCCACCCAAAAAAGGTCCACTTAAAAAAAACAAAAAAAACACCAATATCAGTTTAAGTGTACTATATTTAGAATATTTTTATCGCTTTACCTTGCCATCACACAGCCTTTTCTAACGGGAAGCCTCCGTTATATAAGCCAAGCATTGCTCTCTCGAAACCTACCAAACTCAATTGGCAAGATCAGTAATTTTACCTCGTAGAACACGGGAGTTGCTGATCTACTGCTGCCTCAGTCTGTTAGTTTGTGTCATTGTGTGATTATGGTGAATCTGAACTAACCTTTTAAAACACAGAAGTCACACCAGCAACTTTAAAATGTTTTTTTGCCAAAGGAGTCCGGTTGAACCAGAGAGCTGTGTTTGGCTTGTAAAATGGCAGCTTCTCATCCAAAAAAGGTGTCCAACAGCAAGGTACAGCGGTGAAAAATTTTCTGATATAGCTTACACTTAAACTGATGTTGACTGTTTCTGGATGGGCTTTATTTAAGCACCTAAAATAGGTTTTGTTGCTGACCCAGTCCACAGCAGTAGATTAGGGCTTAGGGTCCTACACCAGTACTCCTGCTGCTTCTCCAAACTGGAGGTGTGCCGATCACGATCTACTATAGGTAATACACTGACTATTGACCTTATACAATCCCACTTAAAATAATCCAAACTATCCCTTTAGACTGCAGCATTCTTAAGACATGTTTTTCTTTATTATAACGGTCTGTTTTTGTTCATGTTTTCTTGTATCACCTGTTAATACAGAAGTCTTTCACTTGAGTGTCCACAGAAACATTATTTAACACTTATACATGCTTACAATTACAGTGATTACAGTGTGTTATAAACCCTATATGACATGTTTATATAGTGCTTATAAATCTTAAATATGGGATGTTAAAGTAAAGAGTTAATCATTTCATATCTGTTCATAGGGTGCCATCTTTCCTCATGTTACAAATGTCTTATTTTGAACAAAACTCTTCAGAATTCCATTTTGTTTCAGCTAGATCATATGAATACCAGATCCAGCTCACACAAAGAGTGATTCAGGGCTTTAAAATGATGTATGTGTGATGTAATGATATACATACAAAATAATATACTTGATTTTGAATATATTGTTAGAATTATTGATTAATGACATGGAATTGATTATAACTTGTCACAAAACTGATACTTCCTCCCCCTTTTGTTAATTGTTCTTAGTGTTTCTCTTTAAAGCATCGGCCTATCAGTGATAGTCATCTTAAATTAATGAAAAAATGCCTTGGATCAAATTGACCAATCAGCTGTTTGGTATTCCAAGATGTCTCGGTGACCCTGCACTGGCCGCGCAGACTTTTAATTGTGTTGCGTTTCATTAATTTCATCCAGGGACACTGCAGGCCAGGAGAGGTTCAACAGCATCACATCAGCCTACTACAGAAGTGCCAAGGGAATAGTGCTGGTGTACGATATCACGAAGCAAGAGACGTTCGATGACCTGCCAAAATGGATGAAAATGATCGACAAGGTAAAATAAATGTCAGACCTCTGGAATTCTGTGGGCAGCTACATTTTTCATAAAGATCTCATTAGTTGAAATTAAACTTTTCTTTGTTGCCCTTGTGTTCTCCTGCTATTATTATATGCCAGACATTTCAGAAAGTATGTGTCACATCCAAGCCCCCTTTTCTCTTGTAAAATGACTAGGGATGGGAATCTTGTTGAGAACCGGTTCCCAGTGTTTCAGTTCCTTGGAATCGTTTGCCAATTTTGCAAACGATTCCCTTATCAATTCCAGTGGGCGCGAATGACATCACCGTACGTGATCATGTGATCCGCGGACTACGTGTGAGCATCATAGTTTTATTGTCACTGTTACTTTTGTATAAGTTATAATACCCGAAATCTCAATGCAGAGTTGCAGTGAAGAGACAGGACAGATGCTGCTGTGTGCAGCGCATCTCTGCGAACAGCGACTGATTTAAAAGCCGTCACATCGTCTTGAGTGAAATCCAGGCTATGACTTTTTTCACTGATGTAACTATGCTGTCGTCAAAGAAACAGATCATAAGACTGTGATAATTATTGAAACTTTGGAGATATCAGCTGTCTTAACTTCTACACAGCTCCTCTCTGATCACCGGTGCAGCTCTGTCTTGCCCTGTCTGTGACACAGTGAGTCTGTGCTGATTGATTACCCGTAACTTCTAACCAATCAGATAGTGCTATAGGCAGGACATTGAGCCACACTACAGAGCGTAGTTGTGTATTATACTGTGCAGTGTATAATGATCTAATGTATGTACATAGAACAGTACTGTATAAGTTTGAAGTCTTTAATTTTATTACCATTATCATTACCATTATCATTATTATTACATTACATAACTATGGTGATAATTACAAACAGACAGAGATCAAAGCCAAGTGCATTTTTTAAATAATTTAACCCTAATCCCACCACTTTTTTCTTTTTTGTTTATCCGAAAAATGATCTGAACTGTTTGCTCTCCTTTTTTCCAAATGAGAATCGATAAGAGAATCAATAAAGAACCGAATCGTTAAGCAGAATCGAAAATGTTCCACTGTGGCAAAGACAACCTGTGTTGTGTTGAAATCTGTTTCCCCATCAATATGTGTTCCCCCTTACCTTAATTTGCTAACTATAATCTACCTTAACTGTGGACCCCACTTGAACACAATACCAGAACGCTTTCCTCAGAGTCAGACCCTAGCTCCAAAAAGAAAGGATCAGCAGTACTTTGGGAATAAGAGAAAAGAAATACGTTTAAGCGTGTTCAATTTTATATTTAATTTTGGAACACGAAAGCTACTGTAATGATGTGCATTCCATAAAATTAACATAGTTTGAGTAATGTTATTTCTTCCCACAAACAAGTAACTACTTTGTTCATGTATTTAGTCTATAATGGAGACATCATTTTCCCATGTCCAGTGGCAGACAAATGAGAGTGAGGCTTACAGAGAACCAATCTAAATGTGGATATTGTCATTATTCCATAACCCCTTACACTGTGCAATGAATTTCCACTGTAATCTCACTTTCTCTGGCAGCAGGTGGGAAGAGGTGTTTTTTTAGGTCGTCATTTTGCAGAAACAGTCTTATTTATAGCTCAACTGATACCAGATTTTTGGGGCTGATATTGATTTTGTTTTCAATTGTGACAAAGAAATGTACTGAGTGGACGGTAGAACATGTAGTCCCATGCAGCTTGTATTCATTCATTTTGAGGTGGGTGGAATATGTAATGACTCCTGACTCTGTAACAACCATTTTTTATGTTTACATTATTATTAAATATTTATTGCAAGTCCCCCTTAGCACCATGCAGAAATTAATAAAAAAAATTCTGTCCTCATAGACCTGTCATAGCCCTCTCACTGTCACTTTATAGGTAAATTCACCAGAATTGAACTTCTAAGATCCAAGTAATTCCTAAAAAATGAGTTGTAATCTTGCCAAATCACACTGCATAAAATTGTTGACAAACCCATGTGTAAGAAAATTTGTAGTTTTATAGGATAAGAAGTTCAATGTGTCAGTTCTGTGAAGTCTCTATTTAATTGCTGTATTATGGAGCCAGTTTTCATGATGACAGTGTACTGAACAGATTTTATCACAGTAATCTGGTTTGACTTTTATGAAAAGGGAGGCTGATGATGTCCTGATGTTGTCTCCCCTCCCTGCTTTCTGTTTTGTGTCAGTACGCCTCAGAGGAAGCAGAGCTTCTCCTGGTCGGGAACAAGCTGGACTGCGAGACTGATCGTATCATCTCCAGACAGCAGGGAGAGAGGGTGCGTTCAACACACAAATGTTCCCATTCACATCATATAAAACCACGTTTTGTTTCTGTATATTTAAACAGATCAAAGTATCTAAAAGAAGATGCACTAGTTCAGACAGTAAATATATTGATGTATATTATGAGCAGAACATCTTGACAGTCCAGTCGCAAACTATAGCAGGAATTTTAAAATGTCAGGCAGATAGGTATTTTCAGTATGCCGGTGGATTGTCTCTGAATATGGACTTTGTGTACTTTAGAGACACGCTGATGCTCTCCTGCAGAAACTGACATTATGTGTAGCACAGCAACATGCAAATCCAAAGATTCCATGAAATCTAAAGGGGAGACTTTTTCATGAATTTTCCAGCTGTTGAGGGTGTTTGTCTTGTTTTGTTCATCTAAATTTCAGAGTCCATGTGGAGTGATTCAGTTGTTCTTTGCCGACATTGAGCTAATTTTACTCTTATTTGGGTTACAGTTTGCCTCTCGTATAAGTGGAATGCGCTTCTGCGAAGCTAGTGCCAAGGATAATTTCAATGTCGATGAGATCTTCCTGAAGCTTGTGGATGACATCCTTAGCAAGGTTTGTGTGTTATCAGTAGAACCTGACCAAAACTGTCAAACAATTGACTTTGAAGTACTTCCTGGTGGACAAACTATGTCATGATGACACTGTTTCTAAATAACACGTCTTCTGTGCTTCTGTTCTGCATTTTTTTGTTGGGCTTTTGTTATCAGTGTCTTCCTTGTATTTTGTCTGTTATTGTGCAGTCAAACCGAATTCATGCTGGTCAAATTTACTTTCATAGTTTGGTCAAAAGCAGTCAGGACAGGACCAGAGATGGATGTATCAATCCCGTTCTTTCATAGAAATGAATAGGAAGTGAAAACCTACTCAGTCTTCAGTGCAGTAGTGTAATAATATCCAAATGATAAGTTAGTACATCACTGTCTTAACACCACTAAATCCAACACCTTCCTCCATCAGATAAGGTCATTACAGTAAAAAATACACTTCTTTTTAACTGACTATTTTTAATACACACTTTTGTGGTAGCCTGAGAACCAGACAAATCTGCAAGCTCATGCTTTATTTGCTCTGGCAGTTTCGTATGGCCATGCTCTTGTTTAGACAAATTTCCACCAGCCCTGGATCTGGTCAGGCCAATCACAACCGTTTGTTTAATATGGGGCGGGCTTGGTACAATGACTGCCAGAGAGGCAGTATTGCTGGTCCACTTTTGAAAAGTCACATGTCAGATGTTGCAAGTACAAACACACCAGGCTTGCAAAACTCAGATGGAACTGTTATACTAGGCAGAGCTGATCAAATATGAACCAAGCTTCCATTACTGCATTGTTTCTCACCTAAAATGTTTTCAGAAACACATTTTTGATTGCATGTGCAGCACTACGTCACACGTTTTGTTGCTCTGGTTAATTGTAGGTCCATGCAATTATGTTCATTATGTTTGTGCCCCTTGAAAATCAAAAATGAGCTGAGAGATCGCCGATTAATTCACATTTATGAAGCAGGGCACAGTTTTTGGGGTCAACACACACACACACACACACACACACACACACATACACACATACGCTTATTTGCTCCCATGTGACTGTGTAAAATTAACATTAGTGAACATTTACCTCCTGTCTACTTCCATTCTACATGAGTGAAAGGGCAAATAAAACCTTCACTTTTGGTGGCAAAGCAGATTCAGGTTTAACATTGGTGGTGAAGTTGCAGGCTCAACCAGTAACAAAGAAGTGTGTGGTTGACACCTAAAATGGACTACAAACCAGCAAACTGATTTCTTTGTGCAAAGGCAGTGAGTTATTTAGTTATTTTATTGACGCAACAAATAAAACATTTGGGTCCAAATAATGTACAAAATATCTGAATAGGCAATAAATCCATTATCCATGCTGATGTGTGTGTCAGCAGGAGACTGAATTTTTTTTATCACAGTATAAGCTCATACAAGTCTTGTTTTTAAAACATGGGAATAAATGCCTTCTAACTTCAGTAAAACAACTACTCACAGACTTATTAACGCTATCAATGCTACATATTAAGTTGTTAAAACTCACTCTTGAAGCGCTCAAAACCTCCTGTCCCAGCCTGAACCCAATGTCTCTTCATTGTCCCCAGAGTGAGAGTCTGTATGCTGTAACATTAAATCACCTCAGGTGCTGTATTCTCTGTCAACTGGCCTCCATTGATGTCAGAGGCTGTACCTCATAGGACTGCTAACTGTGCTAACGTGCAAATGGCAGCTACAGCACTGTTAGCTGCAGTACTAATGAATTAATCAAAAGTTGGTTGACAAAGACTGTTAAGTTGACTATTGGGGGCAGCCCTTAACGCAGCTAAAACTCTTTTATTAATATCCACAAAGAGAGTTCAGTTCAGTGGAGTCATGTCCATATTCCTCATGGATTTCCTGTGTGAGAAGCCACACAAGTACTTTATTTTGTATGCCAATCTTACAGCAGCTCATAAGTTGTTCAGACTGTCTACGGCTCCACCTTCCCATTTCTACCTGTAGTAAGTGAGAAGACAATCGGAGAATGCAGTACTCTTGTTCTGCCTAAATTATTAACTTTGTTAGAAACCCGATTTAAAAGCTTTCTTCCCCTATTTTTCCTTTTTCCTTTAAGAATTCTATTGTTCATAATATCTATTTTCAGAGCATTTCTCTGTTTCATAAACTTTGCACAGTGACAGGAATATTATCAAGACACTGATTCTTTTACTTAAAAGCATGTTTTTTTGTAATGTTTCTTTTTTATGAACTGAGGATTATTCAGCTTTTGCACTCAGTATGTCACTGTGAATGTCAACTTAAGCACACTGCCTAAAAATCCAATGTATTAACCACATGTTCTCTGACTTGTCCTTTGTTCTGGATTCAACAGATGCCTCTGGAAGTTCCCAACAAGGAGCTTTCCAACAGCGTCCTGTCTCTGCAGCCTGAACCGGAAGTGCCTCCGGAGTTGCCACCTCCCCGCATGCGCTGTTGCTGAGAGTCAGTGTGGTTCCCTATCCCACACACACACACACACACGCACACACACACTTTCACACGCTCAGCATACATGCAGAGTGCCAATCTGGCCACAAGAGGGCAGCAAACAGCAGCAGTTTGGAGTTGTTGACTGCTGATGTAAGATACATGGACTCTCTTTAACAACCAGTATTATCTTCCCCTGTTTCTTCTCTTGTTTTGTAACTGTACACTATGACATGTACCACACTAACACTTAGGCCTGTTGAATCACCCACTTCCTACCACATGTCTGTCTACACTTGACCCCAGACTACCTCATTCCTCAGACCGTTAGGATAGCTGTGCCCCGCAGGTGCCTTTGAGGTAGAGAGCCCTCTGGTAGCAGTTGCACATTTACAAGGAGGGGCGATTATTAAGGGCCTTACAGCTTGTTCTCTTCCTGTTTTCTTTTTTGAAAAGTAGTCCTCACACATACTGTACACTAAGTTTGACATTGTCTGAGTTGCACCGACGGTCTGGTATCTCTGCATTATCTAGCTTACAGAAAAGGGATAACAATATCTCGTATCTCTTTGGCTTAGTTTATATTCTGGGTCTTGGTACAGTAGTTTTATATTCTTATTACTAGGTTTTATTACCAAGTGAGGGGTTGACTTGAGGTAAACAAAAGCACATGATGTAAATACGGTGTGTTGCTGTAATGACTGGACAAGGTGCAGATTTTTGTGGCCAGCAGAAGGTGGTTGTGTGGTGGTGATCATATCAGTTTGTATTCCTTTGCCTTAAGGTATTAAAGTGGCTGGAATGGCTCTTTTCACATTAATTGAAATTGTATAAATTGTAATATTTTGCACTACAATCCATCTCACTTAGTTAAGCTGACATGCAGTAGAAGAAAGTACACGACTTATAGCATTAGGGCTAGTGAAGATCAATGTTGACTCAGTAGTGGCCGCTCTGAATTCTTCCACACCCTGTTGAAGTGGGATGGTGATGCAAGGAGAGATGGGTAATGTAGTTTTTGAGGGATTGGTGTTTTCACAGGGGCATTCTCCATGTGTGTTGCTGGCTTTTGAGAGGAAAAAGAGACATTAAATAGCTAGTACACACACCTACATACACACATGGGTTTAGCCTTTGTTTTGGTTTTGTTACTAATATTGCATTTTGTTTTTGATGTTTTTCCTCTGAATTCAGATACAACTTAGAGAGGAATGTCTGAGTCTCCCTTTTGGGGAGAGAGGTGCAGTACAGGAAGGTTTGGTTTGTATTTGAATGACTCAGGAAACTTTGATCGGCTCATATCTGCTCATTTTGACAGGCTTTTATTGCAGACTTGATTTGTTTCATAATAAATATATAAAGAAACCTATTGATAAAAATCCTGCTTGAAGGGAATATTTTTAGAGGAGGAACACAATGTTGAATTCATGATTTGGCAGTTTGTTACAGACCAGTATGGAGATATCCCGCTACTTGCACATTTTCAAAGAAATTAGGCAACGCATGTTAAGCCCTCCTGTGTTCATAGACATTAAAGGGATATCTCGGATTATTTAATGTGGTGTTGTATGAGGCACTTAACCATATGCTGGTCGGCACACCCCCAGTTTGGAGAAGCAAGATCAGTTTAAGTGTACGCTATATTTAAAATGTTTTTATTGTTTTACTTTGCTGATATTTTCCAGCAGTTGTTACATAAGCCAAATATCACTCTGTGCAAACCAATCAGCACTGTGCTGCCTCGATCTTTTAGTTTGTTTGTGTTATTGTGTGACTTTGGTGAATCCTAACTATCCTTTCAAAACACAGAAGTCACAAAACAAGCAAACTAATCAATCAAGGCAGCAGCAGACCAGCAACTCTTGTGTTCAGCAAGGTAAAGTAGTGATTTCACCTGTGGAGTCTGGTTGGTTTGGTGAGAGTGATACTTGGCTTATATAATGAAAAGGCTGTCTGATGGCAAGATAAAATGGTGAAAATATTCTAAATATACACATACTCAAACAAACAAACAATATACACTTAAACTGATGTTGACTTTTAAGTGGCTTAACTATCTTTTGTTGCTGACCTTTCAGTATATTGGTTAGCTTCCAGGCTGGTACTCCTGTTGCATCTCCAAACTGGGGAAACTGTCAAATCTTTTACTGTAGGTAACACACTGATTGTGGATAAATACCTCATACAACCCTTCTTCAAATAATGAACTATCCCTTTAATCATTTAATTCTTCCGTCTTTTTTGCTAAATTAATGCAATATTAGCAATGTAGTATTGTGAGTGTTTCTGTTTTGTTTTTACATGTTGAAGTAAAAGCCCGTGTCTGAGGGTGAGGAAGGACAAGCCCATTCAAAGGACCTGATTTAAAATTGCTTAAACTTACTCGCTATTGGTTAATTTTACTTTTCTGTTTAAGTTTTATGTTACTGTCAAGCTTTTGTGGACTTAAAACGGCACATTATGTATTCAAACAAATGAATAGTTTCATACCAAAATAAAAATGTTGAAACGTGAGACCTTGGCTAACAAAAAAGTTACTGACATCCCAGCACATCTTGCAATAAGATTTTCAGCCAGCAAACAACACGTGCATACAAATTATCCGCAACTTTATCACTTGTGTTTTCAAATGATAAGCATCTTTTGATATTTGTTTGTTTGGTGTCAAACCTTTCATTTGTCCCCCCCTAACTTTTAGCATTTGGCACTAACCCTGTGGTCTTTGTTTTAATAGCCCAGCCTTATACTACTCAGTGTTTTAAATATACATTTTAAAACAATGCTTTTATTTGAAATGTGTATCCTTTAAGATGGAAGACTGTACTTTGTATTAAACCTGTTATAAGTCTTTGAGAAGTTTTGGCATGTTTAAAGCAGAGTTGTGATATTTATAACTTGTGGCATTCTTGAACTAATGAAATGCAATTAAAGATATCTATATTTATTACCAGATTATTTTCTTGATTTTTTTCACTGTGTGATGTGTGTATTTTTCCTGTATTTTTCTTTTCCTCTGGGCTAAAGAGGAAAAGGACCATCCAGATTGTTACCAGCACTAACTTCAAAAAGCCAGCATCTATGATGGTATGGGGGTGTGTTAGTCCCCATGGCATCATGGGTAACTGTCACATCTGTGAAGGCCCCATTGATGCTGAAAGGTACATACAGGATTTGGAGCAACATAGCTGCCATCCAGACAATGTCTTTTTCAGAGACGTCCCTGCTTATTTCAGCAAGTCAATGACAAGACACATTCTGTACGTGTTAGAAACAGTGTGGCTTCACAATAAAAGCGTTCAGGTACTAGACTTACCGGCCTGCAGTCCACACCTGTCTCCCATTGAAAATGTGTGGTGAATTATGAAGCACAAAATACAACAATAGAGACCCACGACTGTGGAGCACCTGAAGTCATATATCAAGCAAGAATGAGAAAGAATTTCATTTTCAAAAGTTCAACAATTTGTGTCCTCAGTTCCAGTGTTGTACTTCTTTTGTTTGTTTGTTTGTATTTTACACTGTGACCCAACCTTTTTGGAATTGGAGTTTGTAATTATTGATGAATTGATTGAGAGAAATTATACAATTTTAATTTACTTTTCAACTATAAACATCACAACATATTTTGATAAGTGATGAATAATTTGACTTTTTTCAGGCAAAAATGCATAAACATCCACTCCAAAGTCTCAAATGCGATAATTTGTTTTTATGGTTTTTTTTGTTGTTTTGTTTTGTTTTTATGTCTGTGTCTTTCCAAAAGGAGGATCTGTGGTGGGGTTCTTGAGCGGATTGGCTTTATGTCGTCACATTGCCTCCTGGGTATCCTGCTCTCTTCTTCTTGCAGGATTTTCCACAGAAAGAAGTGAGCAACGCTATGTCCTGAATCCATCTTTGCACCCAAGGTGACGTCTTCAAAATAGTTGTCTTTCTTAAAAATAGTCCTAAATTCAAACAACCGGTCATTTAAAGCAAAGAAAAGCTGCAAAACTTCACATTTTAGAAAGTGGGACCAGCAGGTTTTGGGCATTTTTCCTTGGAAAATGACTAATGACTAATGGATTATCAATTTGCTGCTTTTCCTTGTCATACTTGATGATAAATTGATTATTTTTGTGTCTTATATGTGGACTGTTATATGTGGAGTCTGTTTGCACTGCCTTTATACATTTCACATTTTTTTTAACTATGTGTGGACTTTTTTTTACATTTGCACTTCTTTACACATTTCACACCTCATATTGTGTTGATGTGTATGGTTTATTACACTCTTCTTTTGTGTCATTCTTTGTCATTCTTTCTTTTTTTTAATTGTATTGTCCAGTTTTCCAATATTTATTATACTTTTCTTCACTGCCTTATTTTTCTTTGCTGCTGTGACTGAAATTTTCCCACGGGAAGAAATAAAGGACGAGCTATCCAAAAGGGTGATCTGTGGCTGCACAGGGTTCCTAGAGTGGATTCCAGGAACACCACCATGATATTTGGCCAAATTTCAGTCCCATGTCTTTCACTACAGAGCTTCAAATCATTTAGCAGCATCAAGATTTTGTAGAAGTGTTGTTGCGGACGGAATAGAAATTTTTAAGACTGGGGTCTTGGGATGACACCATTGATTTGAGGATCTGATTTAGAGGAATTGAGTTATACGATTTTCCATATAAATAGGTGTATATTTCATCTCCTTGGTACCTCATGTGAAGGTGGTCAGTAGCCAATAGTGTGTGTGTCATTAGGGCATGCGCACCAAAGCGTGTCAGACCTGGTCCCAGAGAAAACAAGGGGTGTGCTTGGGCTCTTGTGAGGCAGCAGCGCATGCGCCCCGCAGAAAATCACGGGCGTCGAGGCTCACACCGCAGCGATTGCAGATCTTACATGTCAGATAGGAGGGAGTGGGAAGGGGTACGAGACGCGGGGGCCCAGCAGCACTCACAGCCCGGTGTAAGAGAGGGATGGAGAGCCGATCTGCGGAAGAAGGGGAGGACTGACTCTTTTCTTCACAACTTGAGCCTTAGGAGCCCTGTCTGCAGATGCAACCTGTCTGTCATCCCATCCGTCCCAGTAATCCCTGTTTTATTGCAGCGTTTCCTCCGAGGGGGCTACAGGCAGAGGGGACTACAATGACAACCTGGTGAATGCAGACGAGATGGAGTAAAACATCCAGCACGGCGCAGGATGTGCATCCCCAACCCGACAAGGAAGAAGGTAGAGAAAGCTGGCTGTTTTCCTGGTGTCGCATGTCAGAGATTTTCCGCGGTGTTGTGGATTGATCGTTTGCTTCATCACCCTCCTGCTGCCGGTGTCGGTGTATAATGGAGAGCTCCAATGGCTCTGGCAGCGACACCAAACCGCAGAACCACCAGTTGGAGAAGAAGAGACTGAACCGAGCGCCTTCCCCGGCCAGACCTTTCCTCAAGGATGTGCACTCTCGCTCCACCAAACCACCTGCCATCGTCCCCAAATCCCCAAAACTCAACAAGCAGCAGCAGCAGGCTGCCTCACTGCCCCTGGCCCATCCGAACCGCAGCTCCAGACGCAACACCACCGGGTCCAAAGAGAAACTAGCCACGGCCAAAAGTAACACCAAGTCTTCTGTGGCCAAAAAGCCCACAAAGGTGCCCCAGCATGCAGCAGCCGAGCCCAAAGCCGCCAGCGTCAAACACACGGACAGCAGCACCAGCAGTCCGATCCTCGCCAAGAGCAAGAAGGGAAAACTAGCCTCGGGCTCCCCGGGCCCTCTCAGCCATGGATCCCCGATCCGCGTACCTACCGGAGCGCCTCTCGGCCGGGTCAGCCAGACCGACAGCAGCTCAGACCTGTCAGACTGTCCGTCCGAGCCGCTGTCGGACGAGCAGAGGCTGGCACCGGCCGCTAGTAGCGACGCCGAGTCGGGTACCGGCTCTAGTGACCGGGATCAGCTGGGCACAGATAATCCGAGCGGAGCGGCTGCTGATGCTCCGCTGCGCACAACAACCGAGGCTTCCTCCGCCAAGGGAAGCATGTCTCAGGCTCAGCCCGCTCCGGGGATGCACGGAGAGAAACACAAGCAGGAGAAACCCTCATCCAGCGCACAATTCAGACTGCCAGGCACCAAGGATGCGACCGAGGAAGACCTGCTGAGGGAGGTGGAAGATTTGAGATCTGAAAACGACTACCTCAAGGTATGGCGATGGTTTCTGTGCAAGTTACAGGGCAGATAAACGTGCACACTGTGCTTATTTGTTGCAGAAGCTTTACAGTCAAGTCAAATTTTATTTTTATAGCCCAATGTCACAAATTACAGTTTGTCTCGGGGAGCTTTACAATCTCTACAGTGTGCAGCACCCACTGTCCTTTAAACCATCGACTGGGTAAGGAATCCCCCCGAAAACCTCTTTAACAGGGAAAAACAGTCATATAAACACCTAATTAAGCATTAACTTCACGTTTTGTTTGTTGGTACATTTAATCTCTCGTCCAGATGCAGCTGTTTCCCAAAGAGGACCCAAAACTGTCCCTTCACAGGACAGTCTCAGGTTCAATCCCTCCCATCATGCCAACAAGACATTCAGGATGTCGTCTTCGGCTTTGAGAAACAGTGATCAACATATTTTGCCATTGTCTGACATTTTATGGATCAAACACCTAGTAATTGCAGTGAGAACGTGGTGATTGCGGCTACAACTAATACAGTAATTATTTGCAACTACACTTATGATCAATTTGAGACATTACCCTCAACTTTAACAGGGAGATATATTCAAAGAGACACTTAATTCAAAAGTGACATTTAAAAAGACTCATTTTTATTGCTGGTCCATTTAATCTCTAGTCCAAAAGCTGCTGTTTTCCAAAGAGGACCCAAAACTATTTACAGGACAGGACCAAACACCTAATGATTGCACAAAGAAACTGGTTTTAGGGGCTGCAACTAATAATTATTTGCAACTGTTGTTATTGTTCAATCAAGTTGAGTCATTACCCTCAGTTACCCCCAAATAACCCTTTCAACAAGGAAATGTATCTACAGAAACACCCAATTCAAAAATAACATTTAAAAAGACTCATCTTTGTTGGTGGTTCATTTAATCTTTATAGTCCAGAAGCAGTGGTTCTCCAAAGAGAACCCAAAACTGTCTCTTCTCGGATTCAATCCCCGCCATCACCTGTTTTTGAAGTGTCCTTGAGCAACTTCCACCTTCTCACCAAATGAAAGCCTGATCTGAATGTATAATTTATTATAATCTGAACACATCTCCTTTAATGCCCAGCTGTCATCCCCATGAAGTCCCTGTGTCGATTCTCCATCCATCATGTTGTCTTTTTTAACCTTCCCGGGCTTCCCCCGTGGATGTGACCTTTATTGATGGGACTTTTATTGATAGTAGCTTCACCCTGGTGTGTCCATAGATTTATACTTCTTTGATATCGTTGCCGTCAAAGTCTATTCTGACAGAAAGACTCAACATTGTGAACCGGAAGGCTGTTTGCATTCGGGACACAGAGAGAAATATGGACAGATTGTCGGGGATACACGGTAGTTATTTTAATGAAGTGTTTTGTTTGCCAACATTTTATTGTTGCATTTTACTTATAATACATGACGATCCTGCTTAAAGATCATGCAGAGTGCTCCCTCCCCCTCTTCTTTATAAGTAGGCTATCCCGCGTAAGTTGGGGAGGGGAGGCAAACAGATAATGCGGCAAACAATCTTGCAGTTTTTCTTTTTTTCAGATGGGTTACAGACAGGTTTATTTGCATGTTACTCTGAGTATTATTTCAAACTTGATCACGCATGTCTGTCTCTCTCTGGCTTGCTGGAAACACAAGAGAGTTAATCAGCTTTACTGGCTCTGGCTGTAATGGCTTTATCCCACAGGACTTGATAACAGTCAGATGTCCCATGTGTGTTGGGTTCAAACGCCCTCCTGCCTGGCTGTCAGTCTGCCAGCTGGGACTCTGAGGTGGACTTTAATACCTCCCCCACCCACCATGCCCCAAAATATCTGGGAGTCCCCACACCACTGCTGCATCTGCTGCTCATAGAAAAACATGCTTATCGCATTTATTTTATTTTGACACCATGTCAACCGTGTTTTATTCTAGAATATATTTAATGTGTTTTTGCTTCTATTGATTGCACGAAAAGTAGATCTGTAACGATTAATCAATTAGTTGTCAATTATCAAATTAATCACCAACTGTTTTGATAATCAATTAATTGTTTTGAAAAAAAAATTAAAGAATAAATGACCAAATTCTCTGATTTGAGCCTCTCAAATGTAAATATTTTCTGGTTTTGTTAGTCCTCTAGGACAGTAAACTGAATATCTTTGGGTTGTGTGGACAAAAACAACACATTTGAGGATATAGTGATCAATATTTATATATTTTCTGACATTTTATTAACTAAACAACTAATCAGTGAATCAAGAAAATGGTCAAAAGATTAATCAGTTATGAAAATGATAATTAGCTTCAACCCAAATGAAAAGAAGAGCAAAAGAAAAGACCAGTGCTATTGTGTTTACACAGCTGCACCAAGAAACGGGTCTTTGGTGCTGTAACCACAATTATATGCAGATTTTCTGATATTTGATTAATCAGTTTTAGTCATCAATCAAACAAAAGTGAAAAATATTTGCTGGCAGCTTCTTACATCTAAAGATTTTATGCTTTACCCTTTTTAATATAACTGTAAATTGAATATTGAATAGAAAACATTTGGAACTCTCTGATCTGTGAGTTTGTGATCAGGGCTACAAGTAACAATTATTTTTATTGATGATAAAACTGTCAGTTTTTTTTTTTTTTTTTTTTTTTTTTTTTTTTTTTTTTTTTTT
>JAJHUR010085204.1:0-32021 GCA_027495735.1 Lutjanus campechanus | reverse complement strand
TTAAATTATAATTTTTTTTTTTTTAAAAAAAAATTTTTTTTTTTTTTTTTTTTTTTTTTTTTTTTTTTGATTAATTGATTACTTGTTTGGTCCACAAAATGTGATTCCCAAAGCCCAAGAGGATGTCCTAAAATGTCTTATTTTGTCCACAACATAAAGATATTCAGTTTGCGCTCATTGAAGAAGCTGGAATCAGAGAATTTAGACTTTTCTTTTTCTTAAAAAAATTACCCAGAGTGATTAATCTATTATCAGAATAGTTGACGATTAATTAACCAGACAACTAATTGATTAATCTCTGCAGCTCTACTTGTGATGGGCATTTTTAATATTTAATCATGAAACAGTTCATTGATTAGTTTATTTATTTAAGTGATCATTATCCTCTAACAAGGTAACAACTACTCTTCTCTTACATCACAGTTCAAAGCAATTAAAAATCAAAGGCAAAAAGGACAACAGCAAAAATTAAAACACATCACATTAACACCAATAAAACTACGAATGACAATAATAATAACAATAGCAATAAATAGCTACATTATATCTTAATTAAAGAACTGATACCACTTAAAAGTAATAGTAGTACCACTAAAAACAATCTATACAGTGATTGAGAAAATAAAATAAAATAAAATTGAAAAAATAATCTCTGGAGTAATTATTATTATTGATTAATCGGCTAAATGTTTTTTGATTAATAGAGCAGTTGCATGGTGTCTAAATTGTCAGAAAACCGGTAAATGTCCCTCACAAGTTCCCAAAGCCCAAAGTGGCATCTTTAAAATGCTTGTTTTTCAGACAAATAGACCTGCGCTCAAATGATATTTATTTTCTTGTCATATAAAACAAAGAAAAACAAAAAGCTTCACATTTTAGAAGCTGGAATCTGCAAGTTTTGGGGGGGGTTTTTGTTGGCATTTTTGAATTGAAAATAGCTTAAATTATTAATTTATTATCAAAATGGTCGCTGCTTGAATTTCCTCCCAAACAAGTAAGCAATTAATTGACTTAACATTACATTTCTAATGATTTTTAAGAGCCTGTGTCTGCAGCTTAGTTAATTATTGATGAGCTGATTGAAGGAAAATGTATTATACATTTTTTTTAATCTTATTTTATTATAAACATCACAGCATATACAATATATCTTGATAAGCGATGAAACGTTTGAGACATTTTTCATGCAAAAATGCCTACATTTGCTGTGTCTGGCTTCTCAAATTTAAGATATTTGCAGCCATTTGTCATGCTTTTAGTTTTGGACTGTTGGTTGATAAAAACAAGCTAAATGAAGACATCATCTTGTGTCATGAGAAACTGTAATTTTGTGATTTTCACAATATTTTTACATTTCCTAGACGAAAAGATTGATTGATTAATTGAGAAAATAATTGGCAAACAAATCAATAATCATTAGTTTCAGTCCTTTCTATGTCATGCTCTGAATGAAGTCGGACTTCGGGAGCAAAACTATTAATTTTCTAATTAATTACAGCAGCTGCTCAGTCGAGATATCCACAGTTAACACCCTTAAAGAGATGACTAAGAACTGGTGATGACTCGTTATTCACACTCTCCATAACCATCAGTGTTATTGTCTAAATGTACCTGCTCCCAGGATGCTGTTCTGCCTCTGGCTCTGCTTTTAACCTGGCCATCGATTGGGCCAACCCTGTGCGAGGTCATTAGCTCCTTCCTCCGGGGCCTTCCTCAAATAACAATGGGCTCTGTGCTTTTCTAAATGAGGATAGATTTAGTTTTCATTAATTGACACCCTCCTCCCTTCAGCTGCATCCCATTGTCTTTTCATCAGGTGCCAGTCAAACCGTTGGAATATCCGTCCCAGGGGAAATCTACTGAGCAAACTGATTCCTCAGGATGGAGACAAACTTATACCCTTGAGGTTACTAAACAAACTATCGTAGTACTACAAATAAATCTCTCTCTTTTAACCTTGATTCAAGGCTGGGTTGTTTGATGTTGATGGGAGATGGGGAATATGAATACATCCAATCCAAGAGATAAGATGCTTAGAGCCAGCTAGTGATGTTACATCATCAGCACTAAGAGTACTTGCATTAGTGGGACTCGTATGTAATCATATGAAAGTATTAGCATAATCTACAAAGGTGTGTTATATTGCATCTCCTTTATAATAGATTTATACCTAAATGCCTAAAAGTTCTTTGAAGTTATGTTGTTGCATTGGAAAATTGTAAGCACCTTACATTACCTTACCTTTGCTGTTATTCAGGCCCTCCAGAATTTCCCAGACTGATTTTTTTGGATTGTTGCCTAAAATCCCTGATTTCCCAGCAGCTTTTCTAAAAATTTGTGATTTATGTTGTGATGTACTTTTTACAATGAAAATTGGAAGAGCAAGTGAAAAAAGTTTTTTTAAATAATTCATTAAAAATTAAAGGCAGCTTATTCCAGGGAGTATAAAAAAACACACTCTTCCAAGTAACCTTAACAAAACTAAAGATTACAAAAATTCTCAACCTCAGTGAAAACAGCAAGCTAAAAATGATAACATATAAAAGTGCATAGACCATTAATAAATGTCAGTAACAATGAGTCACTCCCTGCAACAAAATAAAAAAAATAAAAAAATAATAAAACACAGAGTTGGTTCATTGAGACGTACATGTATCTGACGTTTGCTTGGTTAAACTTGTGGGAAACAACAATGCCTGGTCAAATTTGTGGAAAAGCTGCAATGGACAAAATTGCAAGGTTGTGCAGAATTCACAGGGATTAGTAGAATTTGTGTTAATTGTTGTGATCACAACATTGCAACTTCCTGGAGGGACTGATTATTGACAATGTGTATATATTATGTATATTGTTGGCAGAATATGGCAGAAAAATTGTATTCATAAATATGTTTTCATGAGTGTAAAATCAGTGAAAGTAAGAATTGTTGTGTTTTTGTTACTGTAGAATGAGCAGTTTATATCTACAGAGTGTGTCCTCTTTCACGGAGGTCGCCACCTTGCACAGCAATGTTTCTACAGTAGCCCAGAGCGGACAAACCAAACACTGGCTCTGGATATGACCTTAAATGGTTTCCGCAAGTATCACAGCCGCCATAGGTTCTCCTACAGGGTTGAAGGGAGTTGGTCATAATCCGCAAGGCTGCCAGATGCCACTAAATCTTATGCACTAATGCTCTAAGTTCCTGTTACTGTTTAAATTACATTAACATAATATATCAGTTCTCAGCGCCGTCCTCATATCCGACACACAAGCAATGAAACAAATGGCTACATTGACATGAAATTACTGACCTTTCCTCTGAAGGTGAAAATTTCTGAGGAATTATTAAAATCTAATGGTCCGATTGCCACAAAATGTAATGAGAACATTCATACTTACCAGATGATGAGCATTTTGGACACTTCATTTGCTTTCTGCTGGTGCCAATATTGAGTTGTTTTTTTAAAATGCATAATAAATGCAGAAATACAAAGACACAGACAATAGGGATGCATATTGGATATTGGATTTTCTTTTTTTTTCCCGATATCTGATATGCTGATATTTTCCGACTCATGTTGGCAGATTGACAGTGCTGATACATGCACATATTTTTTCCACCTAATTGCAGAGAACATCAGGGCTCTCCTGTAGTGGAATTAATATATTATACCAACTCTTATTGTGATGGCCCCTTGGCAGATGCAAACAAAATTCAATGCTTATTGAAATATACACATTCACTGGGCAAACAAAAAAAATAGAATTTTTTTTTGCTGGTTCTAGTTTCTCTTTGTTCTTCACAAATTGGTCATATTGATCAGAATGATGGCTCTTACTGTAAGATGAGTAGTTAAATTTGTAGTGTTAAGGGAATGCAATTTGGCACCTTTGTGCATAACTGACACTGAGCAATGATTGCAACAGCAACTTTGCCACTTCACAAAACCTCCACACTGTAGATATATGTGTGCCATTTGCACATAATTAAAGTGTCATCTTATCAGCCTGTTGTATCGGTGGAAATGTTAATTTTGAGCTGATCCCAATATTACAATCTAAAACCTTTATTGACTGATACCAATGACTTTCTATCCTTTTGTCCCTTTTGATGTTGATGATCCCGTGGCTACTGAAGATACAAAAAACAGCACGCACATTCAAAAACGATGAGTGCTGGGTGCTGGACAGAAGAACAGATACAAAAGTACAAAACATAAGTCCGCACACCAGAAACTGCTCCTTTGTCTGATGAAGGCCTGGTGCCCAAAACATCACATGCGATGATCCTGTGGCCTCAGTAAAAACTTCACTCCTTTTTGACCTTCTGCTATTTACCTTTTGCTATTTATGGCTAGACTGGACCAATACCAATATCATCAGTCTGTTATTTGTGTATCCAAAACTCAATAAAGTGGCAAACTATAGGGGCCATTAAAGGTGCTTAAAACTCTAAAGTCCTTTTTTAAATACCAGAATTGCTCTACAAAGATTTCTTTTGCCTCAGAACTGGACAGTACACTATTCACAGTAGCGGTGTTTAAAAAAAATATTCCCTCTAAACAAAAACCTGAGTCATTATCTTTGACCTTTACACACTTGCTGCTGTTTTGCAAAGCAAAATGAAAACATTACAACAGCATAAATATGAGAGTCAGCACAACTTCCCATAGTGTTTTACTGAATGACAACTTTCACTGGTGTGAAAAATGAAAAAATAATTACTGGCACAAATGTTGGATATCAGCATGGTGACTGCTCGGCTCTGCATTCCTGTGTGTGTCCCTCAGGATGAAGTGGACGAGCTGCGGGCGGAGATGGAGGAGATGCGGGACAGCTACCTGGAGGAGGAGGTCTACCAGCTACAAGAGCTGCGGAGGGAACTGGACCGCTCCAACAAGAACTGCCGTATCCTGCAATACCGCTTGCGAAAGGCCGAGCAGAAGAGTCTGCGGGTCGCACAGACCGGCCACGTGGACGGAGAGCTGCTCCGAAGTCTGGAGCAAGACTTGAAGGTCTGTGAGAGTCTGTCCATGTCTGTGTGTGTTTGTGTCTTTGTATTGAGCTTCAATCAGTGCTTTTATTCAGTGTTTTTAGATTTTACAATTTTCATGTCAGAGTATTAGAAGTATTTCCCCCAGAATTTTATCACTGCAAACAGTTCAAGCTTTCAAACAGAATCTTAAAGACATTAAAGCTCTCTACTGAACCCAGACTAATGAAATATATTCTTAACTGGGTTAGAAACTTCTAAAGTATTGACCCACAGCACTTTTTTAGTGATGGGAAAACCAGAGGGAACAGTATGGCCCTCAGTGGATAATATAATTCCAACTCAAAAATTAAATTAACAACTAAAATTCAGAGGCACTTTTTCGTTGTGACTGTTGTAGGACTGAACATAACGAATATTGTAAGATTTTTTGGATCTATCCAAACTTTTCTTGTGTTGCTTGATATTTAATTTACAGTTACTGACTAATCATTTCAGCACTACACTGTTGATTGAGTAGCCAAATCAGCTGTGGATGACAGGATTGTGGATTTATTCAGTGATTTTTAATACAGATATATGCTTGATAAATTAGTCTAACCCTGGTGTGTGTTTACAGTCAGCTCTGCAAGTATTTGGACAGTGACACCAGTTTTATTATTTTGGCACCGCCACACTGGATTTGAAATAAAACAATCAGTGTAGGTTTTCAGTCCAGACTTTTAGCTTTAATTTGAAGAGCCAGTGTGTAAGAATTAATGTGGATTTATTGGCAGAGTATGGCAGAAATGGAATATAATATTCATAAGCATGTTTTTATTAGTGTATACTCACCTTAAAATAAGAATCATTATGTTTTTGTTACCTCAGTTTGTGTCTACAGAGGAGGTGGATCCTCTTCCTCTGCCATGTTTCTACTGTAGCTCAGAACAGACAAACTAAACACTTGGTCTAGATACAGCCGTTAAGGCCAACTTAGGTTAGAGGTGCTCAGAGATATAATTTTTTGTATTTTTGAACCAACAAAATGATCTGTCTCTGTATTCAGATTGAAGACTGGAAGTGGGTGTGGTTTATACCAGAAGTTATATTGCATCGGGCACATTCTTGTTTTCTAACCTAATATTCATTAGCAGTGTGCCGTCAAAGCATCAAAATGATTTAATTTTGGCATAAAATTGATTAGTCCAGTCATATTGTACTTTTTGTACTTTTGCATTAAATCAGTGATTGATTAAGGTAGATGCAATCTTTTTCAACTATGCTGAGGTAATCCTGGAGCTGACTTTTCCCGAATAACAGTGAGCAACCTAGGAAACTATCTGTTTCCATCACATTATTTTTGTTTTTCCGAATATCATATTAGGGTTTGGGTGTATCTCTACCGTACTGTAGGTTCTCCTACACACATGTTTTGTATGCTTCCTTGCTTTCTCTCTCCTCTTATGACCTGGAAATCATTCCCCCTCTGCCATCAAAGAGGATTTTCCAATTCCTTAAAAGTACCTTGAAGAGATGAGGAGAGAAGCTTAGAACAATGAAACACAGATGTATCCTACACAGAGGTCTTTTTCCAAGTGCCGTTACATTTAAATGCTGCATCTAAGTAACTGATACTATGGAACTGAGGGTTTCTCGTTTGGCAGCTTCGACTTCTCCATCTTTGCGTTTCTTCCTCACATCTCTCTCTCTCACTGGGAGGAGCTAAGACAGGAAGAAGAGATGCAAGTGAAGGAAGTGAAGAGACAAGTTTGTATAATGAAAAGTACCCTTAGAAGGGGAGGGTGAGGTAAGGGGTATCCAGTTGGTTGCAGTCTACAACTTCACTGCTATAGTCACTAAATACTACACACTGTAAGATTCTGTAAGGGTATTGACAGCAATATTTTGTGAACTGTCCAGAAATTACAACTATTTTTGACATAGATTCCATATTTCAAGGTAGCAAAAGTTATCAGACAAATTAATTTTCAAATTAAAGCTGAAAATCTTGTATTATTTATATTGTTTCGTTTCAAATCCATTGTGAGGGTGTACAGAGACAATGAACTGACTGTATGTGTGTTTGTGTTCAGATGTGAGCACATAAATGTATAAATAAGTGGTGTATCATGTGTGTTAAAGGCACATATATAAAATATTCATATACCCATTTGGTATTATCTGTTTGAACTGTATGTGTTTGTTCCTGAACACATCTGTCCCTGTGATCTCAGGTGGCCAAAGACGTGTCGGTGCGTTTGCACAACGAGCTGGAGAGCGTGGAGGACAAACGCAGCAGAGCCGAGGACGAGAACGAGCTGCTCAGACAAAAGATTATCGAGGTGGAGATCTCCAAACAAGCGCTGCACAACGAGCTGGAGAGGACCAAAGAGGTGAGAGGATAATAACAGAGATGTTTTTTTTTAATTCAATGCTGCTGCAGGGCATGGGAAAACATTTGCTTTCATGGTTTGTCTCAGTAGCTGCTAATTGTTTATCAAAGCAACAAAAATCCAAAGAATTCTGAGATATACACAGAAATAACATGCTGAGAGTCTGTTTGGGCCTTTGGTGAATGAATGATGAGACCATTAGAGCGTGTTGAGAGTGACTTGTGGTTGTCATCAAAAAAGCAGTGAAAATGACAATTGTGGTGGTTGCAAGTATAAAAAACAATGTTGGTGGCTGAGCTGTCTGTGCAGGATGAAATTCCTCATCAGTGTTGTGGCCTCTTAACTACCTACTTATAAAGGAGGGGAAATCTCAGTTAAAATGATGATGTTGCTGATCAATGCCTGATCAGCAGGGGTCTGATCAGCAGGGTCAGTGCAGTAAATTAATTTCATCAATCACTTAACTGTTCTGTGTCAGCTGTTTCAAAACAGCTGCTTTGTGCAATCATGCGCAGACTATCTGAGCCACTGCTTTATGCATGTTGTTATAGTTTAAATACAAGAAAATGAAGACGTCCTTATTTACAGCTTAATTCTGGTAGAATATTTGCAGCAGAAATTGTGGGTTAGATGCATCCACACTTGAAAACTCTTGAGCGCTACAAGAATACTACTGATGTTGAGATAGTGCTACAGCAACACTCAATACTACCTGAGGTTGCAACCACCCTCCAGGCCAAAACAGAAATCCAAGGTCGGTTCCCATAAACGTCTGTCGGGAAAGAAGTTCAACACCCTCTTCTAGCCAAGAGGGGTTTGTGAATTCAGCCAGTCAAAACCAGGTCTTTTGCAGTCTTTTTTTTTTCTTAGCAGTGTAAACAGTGGTCCCTCGGTGGGCTGTGTTTGTTTGGTTTTTACTTCCTTTATTCACAGTCTCATGGCAGTGCCAGTTCATGTCTTAACTACTGTAGGCATTTCGTAAATTGTTATTTTCAGAATATGTTACTCAGGCTACTCAGAAATCAACTGGCCATCAGTGGTACAAGGATACATGGTGATTTATTTATCATTTACGACAAAGTTGTATAATGAGATTTCATTGTAGTCCCCTCTTTGATTGACTGACTGGAACCGGTTGAAGAGATAAATAAAAATGTAAAACTAAGCAATTCATAAGATGAAGTGCTGAGGATGAATTGAGTAGTGTCACAGCCTGAGGGAAGAAGCTGCTCTTCAGTCTGGTGGTACACAGTTTATACTTCTGCATCTCCTGACTGATGGCAGCAGGGTTAACAGGCTTTGGCTGGGGTGGGTGGCTGATGCTTGGTAGGTGGGTACCAGTGGTGCTCTGAGCAGTTTTTTCCTGTCCCGGGCCATGCACATCCCATGATGTCAGTTTGTGATGTTTCCAGTCAGGAAGCTTTCAGTTGTTCCTTTGTAGAGGCTGACAAGAACATGGCACAGAAATTTTTCCTTCTTAAGTTTCCTTAAGAAATACAGCTTGTAGTTCCTGAGCCTTCTTTACCAGGGTGGAAATGTGTGATGTCCATGACAGGTTCTCTGTGATGCTGATTCCCAGGAGCCTGAAACCCCACCTCAGCTCCACTGATAGAATATATGATCCTGGACACTTTTTGTGAAAAAAGATAAATGCTCTTTAATAAGTTTTTGTTCTTTGTGCCTGTAAGTCCAAAACTTTTCAACACACACTAAATGCAATGTTTTTCATAAGTCTACTTACCTGAAGTAAATTTTTACCTGCTCTTATACAAATTGTTTTATTTTATCTAATAATACCTTCGACAAGGCACGTCAGTGTGGTACTGTGTTCCTAGGTCAGCCCTGTTGCTCTGACGACACATGAGGTAACACATCATTAATTCCACAATGATAGCTATTTAAATAATTAATTGGTTTGAGTGATTTTTTAAGGAAAAGACTGAATTTGATCTGATTTCAGCTCCTTAAATGTGAATATTTGTTGATTTCTTTACTCCTCTTTGACAGTAAACTGAATATCTTTGGGTTGTTAGAAAATCAAGCCGTTTGAGGATGTCATCTTAGATTTTGGGAAACACTGATTTCACCATTTTCTGACATTTTAAAACAACTATTAATCGATTGAGCTAGAAAATTAATCGACTATAAAAATAATTGTTTGTAACAACCCTAGCCATTATACTTCTTTTTTTTTTACAGCACTGAATAACAGTTGGCAACATATTTTGACTTCAATTTACAAGCAGAAAGGGCTTTACTATATGATAGCATGTATTATTTTTGGCTTACATGGGTGCTGCCATTGTTTTGTGACACCAGACAGTTGCTTCTTCGTGACGTCGAGGTGGAAGGATTTGAAGTTCATAAGTAGAAACTCTGACTTTGAGTGGAGTTCCATCGCATTTTGTTAATTAGGAGGCTGAGAATTTTTGAGATCTGAGTTGTCGGGAATGCAGCATTTGCTACAGACACACCTGAGCCCCATTTTTAGCCAAGTTTGTTTACATTTTGGTGAACCTGAAAGTAATCATTATTTAGCTAGTAGCAGTTACACTGCCAATGTAGATGTGCAGACACTTCAAATTAATGTTGTTTTTAATCAGTTTAAACACTTCACATCAGTTGCCATTAGAGTCTTGAATATCTGCATTGTGATCTACTGATGGTATCTGCACTGATTTTTTGTATCACTGTTACTCTCACGCTGGAGAGTGTTTGCTTTGATAGCAGTGAAGTGAGGTTCCTCTCACAGGTAATAAGATGAGCGGAGGCTGTTCTCAGTGCTGCTCTGGTTCAGCTGCTTAGACTAATCGATTTTGACAACAGCAGGTAACACGCCGTCTGGCAACAAAGAGAAAGTAGGCTAATACCAGACCAGCCAGTGAGGAGATGTGCTTTTCTTTTGGCAACTGACGTTGTTTCTGTTTCACAGTAGTCACGTGCTGCTGGTTTGATTCCCGGCTCGTGCCATAGTGACTCCTGACCTCTGTGTCAAGCCTCTGTAGGTCCTCAGTGGGTTGAAAATCTATATTCTGAAACTGTTTATGACCTTAACTATCTGTGTTTGCAACACTGTTGTTTGTAAAGGCAACTTATCAGCCCCTGACTGAGCTGCATCCATGTCGACTGTGGATGCGTTAATGCAGCAAATGCAAATTCCAGTTTTTGCTGTCGTTGCTTGACACGTTTTTGAAGAAAATGATTGATGAACGGTAACACTGAAGTGAGAGGATGCTCCACATGAGGAGTTTTTTAATTTACACAACAGTGATAGTATTTGCGGTGGCTCCAGACTCTCAATTCTGAGCGGGATTGCGATACAGAAACACGGAATAACACAGACAGTCTTGTACACAGAGAAAGAGGAGAGGGAGGCTGAGACAGCGGCTGCTCCAAATGATTGCAGATTTTTTTGTGTTCCCCTGAGGTTTGTCCCAGAAAAACACAAGCCGTCTCTGGATCTGCACTTCGACATCACATGACGCCGTGCCTCTTCCCCTCCTCTTACCAGAGGCGTGCGTTTATAATGCAGTACCCCAATATTTTCATGAAATCCAGTTTTTTCCAGCAGTTAATCACCATGTACTCATTTAGAAAGTCTGTAATTCCTGTGAAATTCATAATCACAGTGGGTAACCCATTTACTCTTTTTTATGTTGATAGGGGGATGATAAGAGTGTTTACAAACCTTTAGTTAGGGGTGAATTTAAATGGATGAATCTAAGAATCTGCCCTTTGCTCTTTGAGTTCGCTCAGTCACTGAGATACTGTAAATCTCAGTGACAGAGGAGAGAACAGGAGCACGCTGTCTGATAAGAATGTTGTTCAACCGGACTGAAAGGTTGTTCCTTTCCACTTCTGCTTTAATAGACCTTGTAAGTTGTGACCCAGGTGTAATGTAACACAGTGAAAAGCAGAAAATCCTGCATGTGGTAATATACCTTTACAGTGCAAACAAGCTTAATCAGTTACATTTCATGATTCACCATTAAAGGTGCAGTAAGCAATTCTGAAGAAAGAGAAAGACACTGGTTAGCTGCTGATATTTCAAGGTTATAGACGTCTGGGGTTACTGAGCTCAAACTGCTAACGTGATCCTTAAAGGTCGACGATGAAAAAATGACACGCCTACAGAAATTTAGGACTGCATAGAAGCAAAAATTCAAGTGGCTGGAATATGACACGTTTGAGGATGTAATGCACTGCGGCGAGTGACCCCAGTTTCCTCAACTAGCCGAGAAGTCGAACTTGTTTTTTCATCAGAAACAAAGCCTTTAGGAAACACCACATCACAATTAATGGGAAAAGTGGAGAGCACAAGTGTCACAGTTAAGGAAGGCTGTGATTTGTGCCAAATTGCCTTTTCTGTATTGTATATTGTCACTTTTTTTCCCTCTCCACCCTGACAACATGAGGAGTCCACTGCGTGTCCGATGACAAAAAAATTAACACGTAAGAGACAACACAGCATCTCTTACCAGCCATTATATTACATTTGATAACATATAGACATCTTTAGATCGTTTTAAAGAAGAGTTGAGAAAATATAAATGTCAGTTGTCAGGATATAAAACCAGTGATCTGCTGATCTTTACAAATCAAGACTTGATAGTCTAACAATGGCGTAGCTGTCAGTGCTAAGAAAAGATGTAAAAGATGGATCGAATCATGACCTTAAAATTGAAAGTCAAATCGAGTCGTTGATTTGGAGAATCGTGACACCCCTCACGCATTACCTACAGTAGATGGTGGTCGGCATGTCCCAGGTTTTATAGGAAGCTAAGGATTGTACAGAATGTGCTGAGTCAGCAGTAAAATGTATTTTTGCCACCTAAAAAGGCCCACCTACAAAAATGACCATCCGTCTCATACAACCCCGCTTCAAATAATCCGAACTATCCCTTTAATGTACTTTCAGAATACAAACAATCTTCCTCAGTTACTTTTGCCGTCACATTTTCTCACAGCAGTGGTAAAAGGGCAGCTGACCTCAGATGGTTTCGGCATCTCTGGCCTTTAAATCCCATCTCCTCCTGTCTCTGTGCCCGTTCTCTCTGATATCACAGGCTCCACAGTGCGACTCTGGCCCAGAGATTGGCACCCCTGCATGGATTAATCCAACAAGAAGGCCTGTTATAAAACAGCCTGGCGTGTTTCTGTCCACTCTGGTGGGAGGGGAGAGCATGAGCGGAAAAGACAAAGAGGCGGAGTGGCAGAGAATGGCTGTAATCAGATGACTCTAGGCCCTGTTTTCCTGCGATACGACCACAGCTCCACTGCTTACAGACCTGATATTAAACTGTTTAGGAGGACTGGTTGACAGGACCCTCTGTTGTTACAGTATTGGCCCGAGGAGCAAATTGCTGCCGCTGCCTCTGTGTGGTCAGTACGAAGGTGAACAATGATTGGTGGAGAGATTTTTCATTCCTCTCTGACATTTGAAGAAAGGCCCACTGATAGGTGTAATGAAATGGAACTAATGAAATGTCAACGTGCATAACAGGAGCATCAGGTGATTTATTAGGTGCTCTCTGTGTCCTGTGATAAGTTCATCTTTCATTACGGTAAAACGATAATCCTTTGTGCTCTGCTTTTCCTCCTCAGCGAGTACCAGCTATGTCTTATGTCACATTTGTTGACAGTCGGAAGCATTGACTTGACATCACATCTCATGAGGACAGCACACACAAAAAAACAAAACAAAATCTATACATTTTATGATAAAACATTTTCCCAAAATGAAGGTGAGGAAATGGCAAGATGTTTACATTCAGATTAGTCTGTGGTATCTTCTTTAGCCATACTGACAGCTTTCATAAGAACTGTTTCCTCGGTAAAAAGTAGTTCCAATGAAAATTGGTGTTTCAGGCCTACCGCTGCCTCGACCTGCTAGTTTGTTTGTGTTATTGTGTGACTTTGGTGTCATAAAGGGTTAGTTTATATTCAACATAGTGAGGCAAAGGAAAACCAGCAACTCCTCTGTTTTGCAAGGTAAAATTCCTAATTTTCCCAAAGGAGTCTGGTGGCTTTGAAGAAAGTGATATTCAGCTTATATAATGACAGTTTCCATCTGAAAATGTTTTCTGACAGCAAGGCAGAATGGTAAACGCTGACTATGGAGAAGTACCTCATACAACTCCACTTCAAACATGCGAACTATCCCTTTAATCAGAGAATCAGAGTATTGGCAGTATTTGCATTTTTCTCCCACAACAGTAAAAATAGGAATTGAGGGTGTCTCCGAGAGGTGCTCCAACCCCAAGTCTTTTGTTGTTGTGTTTCACTACAACAAAGGTACGAGAGGGGAATGCCTGCATTCTTAATAAGTCGCGTCAACAACAATGTCTGAGTGAGAGTCACTGCAGACATCGTTTGTTTCATGTCAGAGCAGCTGCCTCGTGCTCCTCTCTCACGTCTCCCTCACAAGATCTTGGCAGAAACGCTGAAGAAACATTGGCTTTGAAGAATCTCCTGATTCTCCTCTTCTCATCTCCGCTTCTCACGTCTCCTTCATATCTCCCTGTCTTCTCTGCTGTGGTTCCCTGTTGCAGGAGTGTGAAGGAATCTCATTGACCTAGTTAATATCTTGTGTCTGACTCCACCAATGGGAAGGAGAGCAGGCGTGAGGAGAGGAGTAGCGTAGGGACTCTGCTGTAAGTCGAAATCTGCTGCAGTGACACGCGTCCATATAAAGCTTATCGTCATGCAGCGGCTGTGCAGTTTGCACGATTCCTCAATTTACATCACTGACAGGAGATGATTTTTACTTCTAAAATATGGCTGTTATTCAGGTAAAGATCACTAAAAATCAAAAGTTTAAAATGTCAGACCTGTATTGTGAAAATAAGGCTGAAAACTGTCTTAACCTGATGACAGTAATATGTATGTTCATCCTAAATTTAATGACATTTGGAATAGGCTAACCCACTATGGCGTGTTGCTGAGTATTTTGAAAGCAATGACATTATTACCCTAAAGGCAAAGTATCGCCGACACAAAGCAAATAGGGAAATCATCAATTCTGCATGAAACCCTGGAGTGATGTGTTATAATTCTCAGGCTCTGTCCTTTGAAGTCTAAAACCCTTGAAAAATGAAATTCCTCCTCCCGTATGAACATGCTTCGCAAGTGTTTTAATTTACAGAAGTATCAAAGCTGCCACTGTATAATCGTAAAACATCCTGAAGCATTCCCTATAGCAGCAATCACTTTTCTTTAAATATCTTTAGACGCATCAAGGGACATTTTAAAGCATTTCAAAAACACATTTGAAGTCATCTTAAATACAGTCTTCAGAAACCTTCAGACTTGAGTCGTATTTAATGTTCAAAGCTCGAAAATGTCAATTTGACTTTTTGTAGAAAACCCGTCAGGATGTTTATATAGTAAAAATATGATAACATGCGAAATTTCTGTAGATATATTCTGAAAGTTTTCTTTAATGCCTACAAAATTTGAGATTAAGTCATGGTTTATGGGAGCAAACATCACAGGACACAAAAACATTTCTGTTTCCAGCTCTGGTTCCATGTGTCATGCAAATTCAGAATTACTGCCATGTTTTTAGGTCCCTTTGTGGTGATGTTAGAAAAATAGAAGATACACCAATCAATTGGTGACCAGAATTGGATGTTTTTAGCTTGACCAGCCATGTTTGTGCACAAGTACACCTCAAGCAAGGTAGTTATGTTCTCTGAGCTCTAATAAATTGGTGTCCTAAACAACCTACTAAACAGTCAAGCAATTCACATGTTTTTCCAAATGTTCAATTTAGCACTTATCCACATGTGTTTATAGCAGTTATTCTTAGAACATTTTTTTCTACTCTTATGATTCCAGCAAGAGGCACACAGGATAAAGTAAAGGAAAGAAAATAGTTTTGTTTGCTTACAGTGTCCATCTTTGTTAAAATCCTGTTCATGATACCAAAATTTAATTTCTGCTCAGTCCTCACTTTGGTGAACAAAAGAATAAATTCGAGGACCATCAGTTGGTCTTACTTGAATATATGATTTTAATACAACACATATCTGTCGACAGAGAATATCTTGGTGCAGTGTGTACACATGAATACATATCATACCAAAAACTTGAAGATACACTAGCTAATTATCATCAAGCCAGGACATGAACGCGCTACATTACAAGCAGTAACCTCAGTGTCATCAAAGCTGTTAGGACTTTATGCAAGGCCTAAGATATCTGTGTCTCCAGACACACAATCTGCATAGTAAGTGTGCCATACGTGAAGGACAGTAAAATTCTTTGCCAACCTAAGAGCAGCCAGTCAGCATCAGATATCTGATTCTGTGTTGCTCAAATGCATGTGCATGTGCTGGACAATGGTTCATGTCATGTGCATGGTGACACAGACAGTAAATGCCACAAGCATATTCAACGACACAAGCATGAGGTTGGTGTTGAAAGAACAGGATAAAGAAAGTAGAAGGAGGCAGCTGAGCAGCAGACGATGTTGCCTAGTGGCTGATGTTTTTTGGCATACTACTGTTGACTGATATTTAAACTGACAGTTTAAACTTTTACAACCCATGTTGACCGCGTCTCCCCAAATATTTTCTCACCCAGACTTGTTTAGCCTTCTGTTTTTGTTTTTGTTTTCTCACTACAAAGTTACTACAGCAAACTGTTGCACCACATCAGCCTGCTTTTCCATGAGATCTCATGAGGTTGTCCTCACTGTGGTACAATCATCTTAATAATATCTTAAAAGTTTGTGATGCACCATTATTTTCAAATCTTGAAAAACTTTAATCTTGAGCCCAGCGTTAGGGAATTATGGAGGGTTGAAAAAGAGGAAAGAGCATGAGTAAAAACAGCAAGAAAATGTGAAACATGCTCAAAATGATAAAGCATATTTACATATTTAGCAGATGTTTAGCAGGTATAATATTTGCATGTTCACCATCTTAGCTTAGCATGTTAACATGCTAACATTTGCTAATTAGCACCAAACAAAACATCCAACTAACCTGTTGATTCCGCTGGGCACAGCACGTCTGCGCCACATTTTTGATCTGTCCTTTGCACGGCTGCATGTCTCACCAGCAGCGTTTCAGGAACATTTCAGCAGCGATGCATTTTGCCTGCCTGATTATGTTGACTTGCTCAGACTTTCCTTGCTTTTTGTCCTTCTACCATGGATAAGTAGGCTACGTAGTTAAACTGTTTCTTTTTTGTCTATTTTTATGATTGCAATCTGCACAGGATCTTTTATTTTGAAAATGGACAGGATTGTCTATGGTTTTTCTGGGCCTGACTTCCTGCCCGCTCAATCTGCTCTGTGCTGTCGCACTGACACACTGTGGTGCTGTCGGTGGAAACACAAGCATTGTGTTGACTGGAAGTAATCCTCTCTGGTGGATGTGACATAGCTATAATGTGACACAGCCATGCCCAGTGGAGTCATGCCATGAGGGTGGTGGAAATGTTAGTTTTGCAGGTATTTTGTCATGAACCAAAGCATTGGACAAATTATGTTTTTAAACGGATGATGGCACTAGATGAAAATTTGTGATCAGCAAAGTCAGTGGGATTCATCATCTGGGAACCATTGTGTGTTTGTACAAAATTTCATGGCAATCCATCCAATAGTTACAGAGATATTTCAGGCATGACCAGAGTGGTGGAACAATTGACAGACAGAGCAATACTGCCATGCTGCTAGCACGGCTGAAAAGCATTATCTCATCATCCCACAGTACACTGCTCAGCTTAACCTAGATCTGAAAACAGCAGAACATACACAGTACCCATCCAAGGTTGCTTTCTTGGATTCTTCTCTTCTCCACTGTAACAAATGGTATTAGCAGTTATATTTAGGGAGGTTGACAGCAGCTTGGCAGGCTGTAAGTCAGACTGAGTCATTGTGTTTCTCACCTCTCCTCCAAACACAAGGAACAGACAGGCCATCAGAAAAATAGAGCTCCCAATAGTATGTTGGGGGCCATAGCCTTGAGTGAAATATAGTCCTCAACAAAACAGTTTTAGAGTTTGCCAAAGGTTGCAGAGAGAGAGTTTGATCTGAGTTATGCACCTGAGTTATATACTGTATGAGGACAGACTTATAGGCTACTAACGGGGGGAAGGGGAAGTACTATTATTGATATTTCTATTTTAACCATGGATCAAATGACTGTGTGGTGAGGTGAAAGGGGTCACTTGTTGACAATCCCACATAGAATTATCACCCAACGCAACAGACAAATTTAGCAACTTATTGATGAAAATAATGGAGCATTTAGCAGCTAAAGAGCCAGATATCTTTCTCAGGAGTTGGTGAATGAGAAATTAGACTCGGATTCATCAAGCTGATAGAAACCTGACTCTAAATAGTCACTTTTTATGTTGTCAAACATAGTCATAACTACCTCATGCAGGGTTCAGTGTTAATGTTTCTTTTTCAAATACCTACTTGCCTGGTTTTACTTGACCGTGTACAATTTTTTTAGCAGTTATCAAATAACAACAAAGATTAACGTTAATTCTCATGCTGAATCTAGGGCTACAGCATCTATAAATTGTCCAAAAATACTGAAAAATGTCCATGCAACGTCCAAGGTAATCTCTTTTAGTGTTTTGTTTTCTTGTCCAAAACACAGAGATCCTGTTTAATAGGCTAATAAATGGAGAAAAGCAGGAAAATCTCTGTATTTGAAAGGTTTAGAACAGCATTTTCTGACATTTTTGCTTGAAAAATTACTTTAATCATTAATCGATTATCAGAATAGTTTTATTATTTTAATTCTTAACCATTTTCCTAGTCGGGCAAGTGAGTTGCTAGACAAAGTAAAGCAGGGAATATTTGCATTTGAAAACCTGGAGACAGCATTTTTTTTCCCTTTAAAACCTGAGTAATAATTTAAAAGCTTATAAGAAATGTTACCAAACTTTCTGTTGGTCAACTAAACAGTCATTCAACCAGTTATAGCTTGAACAATAAGTCAATTAATCAATTAGTTGTCAACTATGAAATTATTCATACTATTTTGATACTATTATGATAATTCATTAATAATTTTTAGCCATTTTCTTAAAGAAATAATTTCCAAATTATCTGATTTCAGCTGCTAAAATGTGAATATTTTCTGGTTTCTAAAGTCCTCTATGACAGTAAACTTAATGTCTTTGGGACAAAACAAGACATTCGAGGCCGTTTTCTTGGGCATGGGAAACAGTGATCAACATTTTCTGACATTGTAGGGACAAAGAACTTCAATCAATTAAAAAAAATGACTGACAGATTAATCATCAATGAAAATAGTCCTTAGTTGCAGCCCTATAACCAATCATTTAATCTCTTTTATAAGTTTTCTATGTTTGATACAATGGTGACTGAGAACTAAAAGCAATAATCCTTGAACTCAAAACTATGTTGATGTAAGCACCAGTTCACTGTCGGTCACATGTTCAGTGTCGCCCCACGGCTCTCTGTGTCAAAAACTGTGTGTACCCCTGTTTATAGATGAGACTACAGGGTGTGTGTGGAGTCAGTGAGGTCAGCTGCAGTCTGATGGACTAAAAAAGTTCATCTGATGTGGCAGTGGTCAGAGACAGTCTGAGTCACACAGGGTTGTCACCATGTTCTGGCCAACAGCAGCAGGGTGATACAGGACTGATGTGCAGGACACGAGATTAGAGGTGGATTCTACAGGCTGTCTAGAAGAGTATCTCATCCTTTGTCATAGCTGAGACACACACAGTTAGGGCGGGTATGAAACCACCTTTGTTGTACTGAACGAAGTAGCACCAATTTAAAAATGCGCTGAAAGCTGCCAATCATCAGGATTCAAACACGTCCATACGGTCTTTGCAGGTTCTGGTTAAGAAATTATCTGCATAAAAAGACATAAAATTACTCTCATACCACTTTCTCATTCTCTTTATGTTCTAAAAAGTGTTAAATGCTTTTATAAGTTCAACTCTTCTTAGTTTGATCTGAAAGTTTGGGAAATTCAGTCAGTTTCAAGCTGTATTTTGTGTAGGTAAAGTTTTTATACAGCGTCTTATCTTCAAGTAACTTTCAACATTTCCTGGATTTTTTCTCTCTCTATTATCATGCCATGAAGTTGATTTGTAAAACAGCTACATATTTACACATCCAGCAAACATATCACAAAGTAACATTAGCATTAATTTGAAGTAATTTCTGGCCACTTGATGAATATCAGTCCATTATTAATTTTCTTTTAGCTCTTTTATTGGTCTCCATCCCCTCCTGAGGGAAATATCTGGCTCTTAAGCTGCTAAATGCTCCACTATATTCACCAGCTGATTTCTTTGTCATTTTGTGATAGGCAGGTAGTGTACAGTGGGTTTTTTAAACATGTTCTCACACCTTAACGACCGAATACTTCAATTACAAATGACTCTCAAAACAACATATATGACTACTGAAGAGTACCAGTGATGAGCAAACTGACCCTTCAGTACGTGACGTTAACCATGTGGTTACTGTTGTGAAACGGCAGTAGTTTGGTTAGGTTTAGACATGTAAACTACTTGGTTTGATTTAGGATGAGATCGTGTTTTGAGTTAAATAAGTGTGTTACGTATGTCAGGGCCAAGTATGTAATGAAACTTAAAAAAACTTTGAACTTTAACAAACTCCACGCTCTTTATACTACTCCAGTCATTATTACTACAGCCATTAGAAGTCGCCACCCAACAATAAACACGGGTCATAATAAGCTGCTTTGTACAGACAACCCATGTGCTCACTTTTTTTGGTGAGGGTGGGTTAGGATTTTTAGAGCTTTTTTTGTTGAAATAACCCTCCTGCTACCATTGGAAATGAGGTTGAGGAGAACGGCGAGAGTGAACCAAGTTAGGAGCTGTAAAACAAACAACAAAACAATGAACTGAAAGACGTTAAAATGCTCTGTAGAACTGAGGGGAGTTGCAGAGCTGGAGATCGTTATCTGTGCCCACAGCAGTGACAACTTTCACGTAAAACATTACTCTTATTGTCAGTATGAAGTATTGATTAGTGCAGCTTTAATTGGAAAAAAAATGTTTTAAAGGGTTATTTGTAGTCCTTGAAGTAAGGTATGGAAAAAAATATTACTGAAACTCTCTTATCGACACTAGTAATTAGAAATTTTATTAATATACCAAGCTCTACACAACATAATTAACAAACACAAATTGATGCAGATCTGATTAGGGATGGGCATCATTAGGATTTTATTTATACTTATATCAATACTGCTGCTGCTTATTGAGACAATACTTATTGATACTACTACTTATATGATATGACATGAAAAGATGTAAAGAGATTCAAGAGGTGTTTTATTTTGGAGGTAACAAGTTAAATTGTTTGCTGAGTTGCTGCATTTTCATTTAATTTAGTAAAGTGAGTCCACATTTTTGAACGTTTTGTCCAGTCAGTTGTTTACGTAATGTTAAATTATTACCGATAGTCGTATCAATACTGACCAGTCAGGAACTGGTACTGTTTTTCGATACACATCTTTAGATCTGACCTTGAAAACATTTCACCAAGCAAAACTCCCTTCATAAAAGACTGTTTATTTTCAACACAACTCTCCATGCTTTTAACTGTTTTTACAATCCCAGAGCACATACGCTCCTCGAAAAAGGTACAGAACCGTGTTTGGTCAAGCTTGCAGTATCCCTTTGAGTCTTATATCATATTCAAAGTGCTCTATTTTGGGCAATATACTGGTCCTGGAGGCTGCATGGGCAAAATCCCTGGAGAAGTAGATGCCGCAGCAGCATGTATTCGAGCATTGTGGAAGCCTATAGAATTTCATTTGAAGTGAAATGTGCTCGTTAGAGAAGATGAGAAGAAGTAGAGACTGAGCTGACAGACAGAGGCTGGCACCCCCGTCTCTCTGGGGTTGTATGTTGCATGCAGTCATGATTAAGTGATGACTTCAGCAATAAAGACAGAGACCTGCCGACACAGCTTGATACACTGCGAGGCAGGACTTCATCAAACGCTGTGACGTGTCAGTGAGTCTTATCCATCTTCCTGTTCTACTTGTTCTCACTAGCTCTTGAAAAAGAATCTTCCTGTCTTCCTTGTGTCTGCAATTTAAAAAAAAAATCTCTTGTCCTGCCCCTCCTTTGTTGTTTGACTGATGACAACAAAATGAAGAACATCGTCTAAATTGCAAAGAGTAAAAACAAAAACTCAAATGCTGCTGTCTTCACATATTTTACACCATTCAGACATTTGAAACAGCCTGAAATTAATATTTAAACCTTATTGTTGACATGAGCCATGTCCCGATTCTTCTTTGTCATCACCAACAGTTTTTCAATAATATAGAATTCCTACTTCTTCCAACAGGTTTCGTGTGATCCCTCCCTACCATGACTAATATTAAATATCAGAATGCTGTAAAACACAGATAAGTCATGATACAGAATTACAAGCATGGGGTCTGCATGTTAATACAGGAACTGATAAAAATACTGGGGTGTTTTTTAAATCACTCAGTAAGCTGTCAGCACCTCATCACACCTAAATATAGTTATATATAGCGTGCATACAGTAAATCCCTTACACACTGTTTATCCATCTAAAGGAAATGTCACCAGTTACTATTAGTAAATTGAAATAAGTGGCATTGTTTAGTTTCAGGTTTTGCCTTGAAAATGTGTTTAACCTTTAAAGTAACTGTTTTGCGAATGCCATTTGGTGGATGATTTTATCCAAATTTTTAGTTTTATTTACAAATTTATAATACTGTAGGTATGACCCACAGTGAATCAAACCCTGGCACTGATCTATAAATTATTATGTTTTATTTTTATTTATTTAAACGTTGATATGCTAGACTACCACTATAGTGCTAGTCTCAATTATTTAAAAATGCTACACCTGCTTTATCAAGAGGACACTGAGAAAGAGGACAAGGAATAGGGAAGTGCATAACAATTAATGAATTTATTTGACAATTAACATCTATAACACTGCACAGCAGTCATTACAGACATTAAAAATCTCCAAGGATGAAAACACAATAAAGCCAGATGTAGTAATTAATCTATTAGTGATGAATCATTAATTGTTTAATTGCTGTTAACTTTAACATTAAAACTGTATTAATCAATGATTTTACTGTGAAAGGCTATGATACAACTTTTGACCCCATGTCACAACAATGGGAAGTCACTGAACTGACACTGACGGTGATGTAAGCTAGCTGCTGGCTAAAATAGACACATATAGGCAAAAATAATAAGCAGAGGATACCAAATTGTGGACCATACATCACTGAAGGCCAAGTCTGACGTTTGTGAGGATTTTGGTGCACTTAAAGACTGTGATGTCTTCAGTGGCTTTGCCATGTTTCAGAAAGTATTAGCTTTTGATAGCGGCATGCTAAACTCATTGTCACTACTTTGAGAAAATTGTGGGTAACGGGTCGGTTCTGGGTGTCAGCTTTGCGGGTGTGGGTGGGGGCAGGTTTGCAAAATTTGACCCATGCAGGACTCTGCTTTAAAGCACCTTTAAGCATGTTTTGTGAAGAACTCAGTTTCTGATTTGTGGGCAGTTTTTCCCCAAACTGCTGCACTGTAGCTGAATGTGTTTTTGCCCGTTAGCCTATTGAATTTAAAAGGTATGAGTATGTGTGTCAGGCTACCGCTTGTAAAGTAGTTATGATTACCTATTAAAAGGGGAAAAATAGTACTTTGGTACCATATTGTTTACAGTTTTAGCACAGAAATAGATGATGAAAAAATGTAAAAGAGCATATCCAACTCACCTAAAGATCCTACATCAGCATAAAGATAGAAAACTTTAAATTGCAATTTCAAGGGCAGAATAAATCTATTCAATCAGCACTTTTGTCCAAATCTTAAGTTAGGCAAACATTTCAGTCAGATTTTTCTAAAGGTACCTTCTTTGACTCTCAGTTTTCAGTGAAATGAGAAGATGTGAACCACCTTTTGATGTTGGATACTTCCTCATTTTATTATAGTGACAATCAGTCCTGCAGCAAGAGGGTCATCCATGGCTGCAGTCTTCTTTTATGTCTCTGATTCCTCTTAAGAATCATGAGCAGGCTCAACTCCGCTGAGGGAGGAAAACCTCCACTGTCTCAGAAAAACTTAAAATTTCACAGTAGCTGGAAGTTGTCAAACCTTTGGACACAAACTGTGTGATATGAACCGCCATCTGGGCTGATAACGAGTCCAGTAACGACCGTCTAGATTACTGTGGGCCTCTGCTGGCCCTGAGCTCAGAGTTCGTTATCTTTTACAACGTTCTGTGGTGGCTCGGTGGTCCGCAGGGCTTTGGTAATAACACAGTATTTCAAATCTCACTTTGTCCTTTATTGGATCCCGTCCTTCCACTTCCAAGCCACAAAGACAGCATGTGTGCAGAGGCAAGGGCCCCTCCCTCTTATTACCAACCTATTGTGAACCTTTTGAAACACACAAGGGGACAGTGAAATACTGGGCGGCGGAAAGTGGCGCGGGGGTAAGGACGACCTCATTATCAGCCAGCTGGACAGCCTAGCCGTCCACTCAGACCCCCCTTTTTAACCTCACATCGTACACCCTCTTCCTCCCATCCAATCTCCTGCCACAGACGAGAATAACACTCTGTTGTCTGGTTCCCATCAGTGAGCAGAAGGAACATAGCTGGAGCCCAGAGGGACAGAGATCCTAGCTACCTCTGCACGGTCACAGATAGACTGATACAAGTTTATAATCATATGCTTATAAGGGTTTATGTATCTGTGCCTTATTACCATAGACGCACACTTAATGATGGCAGAATGAAGACCCAGACTCTTGAAAAACAACTTGGCTCATGCTAATTATGAATAGTAGATGATCTTAGAAAGGGCTGCAGTCCCTAGCTAAATGATAATCATGGGCTGAAGGATAATAAGCTGCTGATAAAGGCTTAATTAAGGCCTGGCAGCCATCTTGAGAAGGCTGTTTACGGAAACAATCAGATGTAGCAGAGACTCAATAGGCTTATTGTGTTGTTCACTCTGACACTGGAATGAGATTTGATTCAGTGAATTCAATTGTCTGATCTTTGTGATTCTATAAAGGTATTTTCTATCCCTACATTATCTACTGTTGTGAGCCCTGACAAACCTTTGTTTCTTATAAGAGATATCTGAAGGTCTAACAGTGTTGAGAAAGGTTTTGATAAATTCATTGTTGTTTTTGGTCCTTTAATTAGATTTTCTTTACAATAAGAAAAATATATAATATAATCACCAGCATTATCCCATATGATAAAAGGTGAATCAAATTTGTTGTCGTGGTAATGTTTAGAGGTGTCGCAATTCTCCAAATCTACGTTTCGAATTGACTTACAATTCACACTCACAATCCAATCCAATTATTGAACATTTTTTCAAGTGTTGACAGCTATGTCATTGTTAAACCATTGAGTTCTCACCTGCAAAAAGCCACCAGACCCCCTTTAAGGAAGCCTTATGAGACAAAGACTAGCAAGTTTGTTGTGGGAAGTAACGTTTTTCTGCAGTCACAAAAAAGTGCATGTTAAAAGGGGTGGTTGAGTCATTTTAGTTGGAAGCAACATGGCTAGATAAGCATAATAGTTACTGAAAGGCTGTCACAGAAGAGAAATAAAAAGTCCCTGTTCATGCAATGGGACTACAGCATCGTGTGTGAAATGCTTCTTACCTCAGACGAACACTACCAGTGGAAACACTGAGCTAGCTGTTGGATAGCAGTAACAATGGTGGACAGCGAGGGTCAATCAAAGAATTGCAGTACATCTCCGAATCTGGCTGCAGGCTATTGGTAATTGGTAAGCTATACGTTTAGTTTTTTTTTTCTCCAGACACATGCCGGATGTGCACAAGCAGGCAGGGATGGAGAGAGAAAAAATACTGGGAGAATCATTGACCCTGCTTTTGATTTTGATTATTGAAATTGAAAGCTTATTTTGATCAGTTTTTGACTGAGTTTTTACTGAGAAAATTCACCTGTCTGTGATGTTGAATCCAAAATGTTTCCATACATTACTTCTCACTTCTCAATATTCTTTCAATATTGTGATTATGTATTTAACCAGATTTGCTAGTTTCCCCACTTTTCCATTGAGGTCCATGAAAAATTGGCTTCAAATCTTAAGTATTTCTCTATAAGATAAGAAAAAAATCTAATTTGAAAACACTCTAACCCTCAATTATTTGTGTTTATCAGGTGAGATTTTATTAAACTTAATTTGCAGAGACCACACAAAACCCTCAACTGTCATTTATTTCTGATTCAAATTTTGCTAAATCCTGGTTGGTGTACAGATTTATGTGACATGACCTTGTCCAAACAGTTCTCTGTCCACTTCAAACCAGTAAGAAAAGCTCAGAGAAACAAAGAAATACAGAAATATCTCTTGTGAAATCACCCAAACTATTCTAACTTTGGCAAAAGGTTGTGTTTTCATCCAGGACCCCATCACTCACAGTAAAAAGCTAATAGAGAAATTAGGTTTTCAGGGTCATTACGGAAGAGAAAAATAATCTAGTTTACTGATAGGTCAATAGAGCAAGCAGTAGATAAGAATGACAGTGCATTTTATGAATGCCCCCATTAGAATACAAGGCATGGCTTGTAAGAGATCATTGCTGATCAAATATTGTTTCTGGTTCCAGAAAAGATATCATCCTTGCTAAGCTGCTTATTAGTGTTAATTATGTCTTTAGCCCTTAAGTCGTAAGTCAAGAAAAATAAGCAAATGAAGATGCTACTGTTGCTAAATATGCTTACGCTAGCTCACTTGCAAACCGTATTGACCACTGAAATATATACAAAGATGGACAAAATGACAGCTCTCCAAAATTGAAGTCAAATCATCTTGAATGCCCCCTGTTGGCTGGCTGCAGTATAGGTTGTAAAGAGCCAAACTAAAAATTCAAAATGCATCTCAAATAAAGTGGTTTCTTTCATTTTAGGTAGTTCTTATGACACAGTTTTATGTTCAAGTGTTCGGATTGGTTTTAATTAGTTATTTGGTGCTATAAAAGGGGTTTCATGTCATAATTGACCGCTGAGCTCCATTTGCAATAAACTCAGCTGGGTTTGCATCACCCGTACAAGATGGCAGCGCTCATATTCAGGAAATTTTCACTTCATTTTTGTTCAGTGGAGAGAGCGGAGATGCATTTTTTATCTTTATTTATACTGAGTGGTATTGACACACCTGTTTCTCATGCCAGGAAGACTCCCATCCTCCAGCCAAACTAAAGGACGGGTCACTTGCCAAAATTGAGGAAAAGGTAAAAAAAACTCAATCTGCTTTGATCGGTGTTCAAATCAATCAGCTGAGAACGACAGGCAACATAGGCAGCAAAAGCCAAGAAAGTAGCGACTGCCAACAATCACTTGGATTCTATCATACTGATCAATTCATTGTTGATTTTGGTGTTTTTTATGGGATTTGTTGGTGGTAACAAAGGGAGAGATTCATTTATATGTTGTTTTGGACGCAATTGTCAAATAAAATGAGATAGAATACCACCAGCTGTATCCTTTAAGTCTCCTTTGAAAGAGAAATTCTTAATCTCGGCTGGTTCAGGACAGGTTACATAAAAAAGACTTGATTCCTGTTCTTAACATGTCAGAGCTGGTGATATTTGTTATGGCAGGAACAGCATGGGAAATGCAGTATCTCTTTCCACTTGTGATTTGTCAGCATTATTTTGCCTGGAGGCTCCAAGTCGAGTGCAACTCTCCTCCAATCGTAGCCGTCTCCTCTGTACATCATGATGAGAGCAGAGCGACATTCGCCTCTCCTGCCCTCGCCACATGGCTCTCTCTATCTCTGCACATTACACACTGCTGGCACGCTGCCAGCCTGCCGTCCCAGAATACTCGGCGGACCTGCTGAGGAGTTTTCGGGCAGATGACATGGCAGCTCTTCCCTCCTCCTGGCCTGTCTGAACCACAGTGTCATTTATAGCTGTTAGTGTTGCTCCACAAACGGGACGACTGTGGTGACACGTTGAATTTTATTTTTTTATAGCCTCCACTTAAAGTCACGAGTGTGAACTGTTGGTGCGACTGTAGGCTTTTTAGATGAGATGTGCTTTAGATGACCTCCAGACAGCAGTGCAGTGAATGCCTTTCAGATATATTGGTCTCTTTTTGTCACCTGTGTCTCCCTCGGGAAGGTTTTGCTGAGTGTGCGTGCTCTATAAAGCACCGTCCTGCAGCTCATTCATAGTTACACACATTCCCACCTGGGAGCTGCCCACTACAGTCTCATGGCTTCACTGAGGGCTATGTGATAACTGTCCAGGGACAACTAAGCTGCTCATTCATTTTTCTTGGTGTCAGAGTTGATTTTATCCCTCTTTCACCTCTGGGCTTTATTGCCACCTACACTTTGTTTTTAGTGTCATTTTGGACTTGCAGCTTGCTAATAAAGTCAGTGACACCACATGCCAAATGGGGTTTATCTTTTTTTTTATGTTTTATTATGTAATTTGAAGGCCAGACATACATGATTTTCCAACCAGGACAATACAGTAAGAGGATAGAGAGTTCATAATATTTTTACTGAAAAGATTGACAATGTGCATGTTATCTTTCTTGCTGACTAAAACAAGTATCCGGTACAGATAATGTACTTTTACAAGTAGCATCATAAAAAAACTTGTTTTACCTGAGATATACTGCCACTGTCAACTGTCTTTGGCACTGATTGGGTCTCTGAGGTTCGTTAGGTTCTTACTGATGTCCTCTTTGACAAGTGCCAGGATCCTATCAAATTGATGTTTACTCATGTGATTTGTATCAAAAGAGGAAAAATCTCAACTTCTCTCACTTGTTAAGAATTATGTGAACCCTTATTCTTCTGGTTTTTATTTCTCTGCACAATCCACAGTAGTAACAGGTCATCAATTTCCATATTCTGAAGCTGCCGACACATTGTTATAGTTATTATCGTTATAGATATTCTTCTTAGAGTGGACTGTCCTTTAGAGATGTTGGTAGGTGTATTTTTGCAAAGAGCGGGGCTCACTGTTTTCCCTTGCTTTTAATATTAACGTTAAGCAACTCTTTAGCAAGAAATAAACTAACGGTATTTTCCTAAATGTTTTAAACTTTTCCTTTAATAAAAAATAACATTGAAGCTGTTGATTTTGGTCCTTCATGTCACGATACAGGAAACGTCACCATGCAATATAAGAAACACTTTATAACAAACATAATAAGAGATGTTTGGGAAAAACTTTTTGTCTCAGGGCTGGAAATGTTCAAAATGTTCTTGTTCAGTGATGTTGGTTCATGCCGCCTGACCATCTCTTCATGTCCTTTTTATAACAGAAATATCAATCACCACTTCCCTCCTCTGGCCTGTAGCAGTCGGGGACCTGTCTTCCTGTTAAGACTCCACCACTCGTTCTGTCTCACAGCGCCACAGGGGGAGGTTGCCAGTTCTGCACTTGTCAACCCTCCACATCAGTGAAAGGGCTAAATCAGGCCCACAGCACTCACTGTTGATCATGGCTGCATCTAGTCCGTCAGTTTTTTCTTTAAAGCAACAGTGTTTGGATGGAAATTTCAAGGTATTCTATAGTCTAAAGATCTAATTTTATGGGGTAATATATTGCATAAAGTTAGAAGATGATTAATAACAGCACAAGCAGGGACTGATTAAAGTGATATGTAATTAAATTGCCTAAGTAGTGGTCACAACTTGCCAAGAGCCCATATTACGCTTCAGATCTGTTTGCCAAAGATTGAAGGTCATGGATTGTAAAATACTTTTGTGTAAATCAATCAATTGCAAAATTACTGAAATCGCAATATGGCCAAGTGCAAAATCCAAATTGCAGAACCAGAACCAAATCAGAAAACAGAAATCAAATGAAAAATGTGAGAAAACAGGATTTTAATGAAGTAAAAGTGAAAAGAAAGTTAGCAGCCAGTGTTAAAACTGTGTTGAAACACAACAAGTCCATTCTAGGGGGGAAAAAAAGTTAAATCATTCTGTGTGTAGAAATCAAGAGCATATTAAAAAGTTAGCCAGCTAGAAATGAGACACCTTTTTCTACCTCTGAAATAAAAGACCTATTTGCAGATTTTCTGCAAATTGAGTTTTAGTTGAGTTCTTTGACCGATAGGCCACAATTGGTCCTTTTTTCCATTGCAAACACATTAATGTTGCTGCTGTAAGCATGAAAACGGATCACTGTCTGCTATCAAAAGGATCTATTCCTGAAAATACCTCCCTGTCACCGAGTCTCTACAATATCAATAGCAGCAAATTTTAATGCCATTGAAATACTTAAAATTTAACTGTATCCATTGCACTGAATCAATTTTCTGTGTTAAAGAGGCCCTCGCCTGCTCTGTGTTTCAGTCTTTCTATTTCCAGGTCAGATTTTTCGATTTGCCTCTTTCTAACCATCCATTACCATGGCAGCCAGTGACGGACAGCCCAGTCAGGCGATGGCTCATTAAGTACTGTGAGAAGATTTCCCAGCTTTACTACTGTTCACAAGGCAACCGACCAGTGTAGCTTCTGACAGTGAGCCAGCATCTTTTCCATTAATTATTACAGTTCAAAGACCATTTGTTTTTGGGTTTTTTTTGTTAAATGCAGGTCTTTCTTTTGGATAATTCAGTACTAAGCTGGTATTATACATGTCATCCAGTAAGACTACAAATGACTGTACTTGCAGAAGAAGTATGAATAAAGAAACACATAAACAATAGGTGAGAAGTGCAAATGTCAGCTCATCTGGATTAGTGGTTCCAAACCTGGGGGTTGGGAGCCTCCAAGGGGTCATAAGATAGTTTGTGGTTTACAGCAGTGGAAGTACAGAAAAACATTGACAGCTGCATTAACAGTGTCCAATGTACTGTACATGTATTTATAACCAAAGCTAATTTCAAACACCAGTCCCTTGATGGACATTGGTAGTCCAAGCAACTGTTAAAATTTCATGTTGCAGTGTAAAATCTTAACATCAGTCCATACAGTAAATTCTACTAAAACATATTTTTCCTGATACTGACAGTATTTTGTTAGCTCTGTTTTCGCTTTCTTTTTCTCTTCCTTATCCTTGTTTTTAGCTGTATTACTACTACGTAGTTAAGACGAGGTGTAAATGGGGTGTGATTTACAGGACAGAAAGACAACAGAACAGGTTTCTCATACTTTTTTGGACTTTAATCAAATCTTTTCCTGTTTCTTGTAAAACACCGGATACTTTGACCTCTAAAAGGCCTCTTAAAAGTGTTCAGATCAAATGAATCACTCGGAGGAGGAAGAATCACTCTTTGGTGGTGCTACTCGGTATTATTGACATAATTATGCAAAAAGTGATCTAAAGACAAATCATAAATCAATCATCAAATGGAAAAGTTGAGTATTATATTTGTAAGAGTGACCACACTCTAAAAGGCAGATATAAGAGGGTTCTACATGCCGTCCCTCTTATCTGTCTCCGCCTGCTCTAATATGCTCTTATCTTGACAAAGGTAGCACAGAATCATCACTCTCTTTATTTTATTTAATGCCTTTTTCCACTACTCATCATTAAAGGCCAAAGCACTGTGAAGAACTGTTCCTCATTATTTGTAACGTTTGCTTATATGCAGAAAATGCAGATGACTTTACTGTAACACACACTGGGCAGAGCTTTAGCTAAAATGACAGAATATAAATGAAGTCTGTATCATGAAGGGTCCTTGAGGTGGAGCTTATTGTAATTATACATTTGAGAGAAGCTAAAACCTGCTAATGGGAGCGCTCAGTGAAGTGTAGCCTCTCCTCTCTCCTGCTCCCTCCTCCTTACCGTGGGATCTGCCGATTCAGCACTACACACTCGAGGCAGCATTCGAAAACCTGTTTGCCAGCAAGTTAATGTATCATGCATGCAACACACACTCACACACAGACACAGTGACTAATCACAAGTCTGATCCTGTGTTATGTTGTTAAACCTGATTTAGGACAACATTTGTCGCTGTTTGTGTTTGCTAAATTGTTTAGTTCTTATCCCCTAATCAAGAAAATGACTGATTATTATTAGCAGCTAATTACGGTATCAGTATGAAACAACAACACCGCTCTGTTCTGTACAAGGGATTAAACTCTTGGTGGATTTCTCACTATTTAGTTCACCTAAAAGTTGTCTCAGTCTTGTGTCTTTGCTTCACGCCAGTTGGCACCGTGGCATCGTGTTTTCTGCGAGCAGCATGCCAGGCTGTCGGGTTGTTCAGGGAGATTTGTAAAGCGTGAGTGAAAGCGGAGTGACACGCCCCATAAAAGCTCTATTGTGCTGCTCTTTAATGCATGTCGGGTCTCAGACTGAGGTCAGGGGCGGCTTAGTGAAGAGGAACAGTATGGGAGTGACCCTCAGCTGCCCACATGCGACCTCCTGCAGACATACACATACACAAACACTGGAGTTTTACTCACACACACACAGGCAGGCATATTGTGCTCATGTTGCAGCACAGGATGATATATAACCTGTGCATGTCAGCGTAGGTCGCTATAGCTACCAGGGTCGATTCCTGAGAGATTTAATGTTTTTGCAATCTGCTATAGGACTTACACATCTCTGATGGGAAACCAAGAATAGCTGCACTGCTGACACCTGATACAAAACACCTGTTAATTCACAGCCTTTATTGCCACAGGTTTATTGCAAAAGCAGCAA
>JAJHUR010085203.1:0-36313 GCA_027495735.1 Lutjanus campechanus | reverse complement strand
GACAAACGTGGAGGTATTTTTCTTTCGCTGGCCAGGAAAAAGCAACTCTATCCACTTCTGCCTGGCGCTTGCCTCTTTAGGAAAGCTAAACAAAGTTAACTTTCCCTCACACCAGAACAAACATTTTCTGGGAGCCATTGCTTAAACGTGCTAACACTGTGAAATCGTTGTAGACAGCAGAGCAGCGCACAGCGATACAACTTCCGAAGCAGAGCGGGGGAGAGGGCAGGCTTAGAGCATATGCCGGGGCATTCCCTTAAAAGTAAGTCTGGCACGCATTCACGTCAATGCAACCTCTTGTTTAAAAAAAGAGTGTAAAACACAGCGTGCAGAGCCATCCAAAACAGCGTGCAGGGCTCACTTCCAAAGGCATGAAACTCATTATTTGACGCGTTGGCATCGTTTAACACGAGTATCCAACATTGTAACAACATTTATAGGTCAGAAAAGAGGAAAAAGCATAATAGTTCCCCTTTAATGACTTTTCTCTTGACAGTTAGTTGGTTGATAGCAGAGATGAGCATAAAGCTCACTGGCAATCTGACAAAAAGATGAAATAGATACTTGGATTAAGTTTACAGATCAGCTGAAATGTTTATGTCGCTCTGTGTATCTGGATGTCAGCACCTCACAGCGCCTGTCTGCTGTGTGACAGCTCTCAGTTAACATAATTTAAGTGAAATGAAGTGAGACAGTATTTTATCAGATGTGGGATAAATGCTGAGCAGAGCTGCAAACCTTTGACTTTTGCATGAGTCTGACTCACAAACAAGGTTGACGTGAACTTCAGATTTGACTTCCTATTGCATTGTCTTAAAATCATTGAAGTTGTGACTTGATAAAATTAAGCAACAATAAAAAATAAAATTTAAAAAAAAAAGAATACAGTGGGCCTTGTATAGCTGCACATTTTGACTTAGTTTCAATAATGTAAAAATACACTAGTGACACAGGAAAAGAGAGTGTAAGATGCTGTGTCATTTTAATGGTCTGCATTTAAAAGACTTGAAGAACTGCTTCACTTACCATTTGTCTCTTGTGTCTAGACCTTGACTTGCCCTAAAGTACTTAGATGTAGCATAAAAGACTTGATGTAGAGGCCTTAAGACTTCATCTAAATGTCAAAAATCATGTGGTTTGACTTGGACTTTTCCTACGTGGCTTAAGACCAGACCTGAAACACAACACAACAATTTACTTGGACTTCTCCTATAGATTTTGAGACCTGATTGTAAAGACTTGAGACCAGACTTGGACATGTCCTAGAGAATTTAAGACTCAGCCTGAATTATTTGAGACTTGGATTTATCCTGCAAGACTTCAGACTATAAGTATAAGACTTGAGACTCCACATAGACTTAGCCTGAAACAACTTCAGTCTGGCCAGTCTCATTACCTGCGACTTGACACAAACAAATTGAGACTGACTATAAACCTGTCTCGAAGGGACTTGAGAATTGACGTGAAACACTTGAGACTTGAAGTGAAAGACTGAAGTACTTGAGATTAAACCTGAAAGACTAAGACTTGGCCTGAAATACTTGACTTGGACTTGAAATTAGAACTGAAAGACTTGTACCTACTCTAAAGGACCTGAGATTTGACCAGAATGACCAAAGACTTGACCTGAAAGACTTGATATTGACTCCCACAGTCTTAAAAACAGCAGATCAAGTATATGATACACACAAATATGAAGCTGGTCTCGCTGTTTAGGCACTTTTACAGAAACACTCTGTTTAGTGATAATAACTAACTATCACTGTAACTAATGGTAACCGTTTCGCAACCGTCACCTCTGTGGGAAAGTGAAAATGAAGCCAGAGTAAGAGAGTGAGGGAGAGAAAGAAGATTTTATTCCAGCCTGAGTGAGGGCTAACAGAAAATTGTTTCTGAGTCGCTCTAATAGAATGAAGAATAGAGAAATATTGATCATACCGGTTGCTGAAAAATCTCTACTCTGCCATCCTCTCATCTCACCCTCCACGCCTCTCTCCCATCTCTCTCTCTCATCTTCATCACTGTGTGTGTGTGTGTGTGTGTGTGTGTGTGTGTGTGTGTGGAGATTTTTCCATCTCCGACTGATAACAGTAACCGTGTAGGCCGGGTATTGCAGGCAGAAGACGATTTCATTTCATTCTGGATCAGTTCAGGCAGGTCTGGTAAAAAAAAAAAAAAAGAAAAGAAAAAAGAAAAAGAAAACATTCTTAAGGTCTCCGGTCGATGGCACAGTATTTTGGGAGGGAAATTGATTTATACATTTTTAACCAGACAGTGATGAAAAAACATTATGTATCAGATTTTGGAGGGCGAGGACGCCCACTGATGCACCCCGTCATTACCCGTCCCAGTGTGTGTGTGTGTGTGTGTACGTGTGTGCGGTGGGTAATGGAGAGTAATAGTCCGCCCTGTGGAGAATTGCCCTAGCTGTCGCAGGATGATGACAGATGAAGCCTCGTGTCCCCTGATGATGATGATGACACTAATGCATTCACAGTCCGTTTCCCTCGCACTGATCTCTGCATGACGGAACGAAGGAGAAAGGAGGGGTGTTTGGGAGGTGTGTGTGTGTGGCTGCAATTGAAAACAGAAAAGTGCAAGGAGAGAGGGAGAGGTCAATAACAACCAAACATTAGAATATTAATGCCCGCCTCTAGCCACACTCTCTCCCCTCTTCTTCCCTTCTTTCTCTAACTTTCTATCCATCTTTATTTACATTTCAGAGCTTAGCTTTCTCATCCAAACTTCCTCCCTCTCTCTTGGTCTCACTTTTTCCTCAGTAGGGAGGGATTAGTGGTCATTAGCTGGGGACTCTGATATAATGAGGCTCATCTTCTCCCACATGAAGGGCGGTTTAATAGAGAGTGAGAGCTGCTTCGTCCGCCCAGGGGTGAGCACATTAACCCCGACTCACATTCAGCCTTACGGACACACCCCAGAGGTGCATGGACGCTGGCGCACACAAACACACACACGCACACACACGTGCCCACACATGTACACACAAGTTCACGTGTTGCTGGGTAAATTATGCACACAGCGCCACCTCTGGAGGGCACACTGATGGAAGTGCATTCATAAATGAAATGCATAAAATTGAGACAATATGTATTCAAGCCATGGATGCGTTAGGAGACAATGAGACCCTGGGCACGGACATGGAAAAGGCCTCCCACTTCTACAACAGAGGAGCAAGACACCCAGGCTGAAATAGACACAAAATGACAACGCAATCATATTGCATCTCTTTGTGGCCATTGTGTTTCTCATTGGAAGACATTTTGTGTTTCTTTGTGGTTACTTTGCATCTTTTTTATAGTTGTTTGGCATTGCGTTGGGTTGCTTTTGTGGTTGCTTTGAATCACTTTGTTGTTACTTTGCATCTTTGTGGTCATTTTGTATGTATTTGTGGACATTTTGCTGTTTTGCAGACATTTTGTGTTTCTTTGCTGCCGTTTTGCTTTTTATTGTCATCGTTTTGCTCTTCTTTATGGTCATTTTGCTTCTCTTTGTAGAAATGTTGTGTTTCTGTGTGTGGTCGTTTCATGGTTGCTCATCTCTTTGTTGTCACTTTGCATCTCTATCTAGTCATTTTGTGTCTGTTTATGGTTGTTTTGCATCACTTTGTTTTCATTTTGTGTCTCATTGCACTCATTTTGTGTCTGGTCATGGTAATTTCATATCTCTTTGTGGTCAGTTTGCATCTCTTTGAACTGACTTTGTGTCTCTTTGAAGTCATTTTGAATTTCTTTTTAGTCATATTGCATCTCTTGATTGCCATTTTGTGTGTTTTTTTATGGTCACTCTACATCTCTTTGTAGTCACTTGTTTATTGTAGTTATATTGCTTCACTTTGTTGTTGCTTTGCATTTTTTTATTGTCATTTTGTGCAGCTTCCATTGACATTTTGCAGGTGAAACCCAGGAGGCCCCCTTGCACCCTTTGGGGCTCTGAGCCTGTGTCCAATAGGCCCATCCATGATTCCAGCAAGATCCCACACGTGTAAGCACGCATTAATGCGCACACACATTTGCATTGCTGTATTCAGACTAGAAACAATTTAAATCAGATTCATATATTACAGAGGTTACACACACACACACCGACGCACACACAAACCCCCTCAATCATACACGCCCTCCCACCCCTGACTGTGAAATTTGTTTCTCGATATTTCCACTGCGTCTCCCTTCGGTTCATTCTTTTGCTGTCTGAGCCAGAGCTGTAGGTGTGTGTCAGAAGTCTTTTCAGCGGCGCCCATGCTTCCGGCTGAGAGCTCTATCTCCTGTGAGAGCTACCTCTCTGAACACGACAGATAAGGCCTCCTCAATGCCACAGCCTCTACCATAAGCCAGCAAACACACACGCGCACACGCATAGACATACACAGGCCTGCTCAACACCCACGTGCATATTCTGAACACATAGGAGAGAGCCGGTGACACGCACAGCTGGATATGTCTAAACTGTAGACTGTATAAACAGGTGTTTAAACACATACACACACATACACATAGCCACGGGTTGTGACACACACAAACACGCTTAATTTAAAGGACTACATGCAGAAACATTCACTCCTACTGCTGTATTCCAACATGCATCAACATGAGCATTTATAGTGTTATCCACAGAAAACAACATGTAGACTCTACTCGAACGGTCTGGAAACCAATGAGTGGGTGTGAGAGAAACCAGAAATACCAGATGGCAACTATGTGTGTTTGTGTGTGTGTTTGTGCAAATGTGTGTCTGACTTTGAAATGTAAATGGTATGAGTGGATGAGCTGCCAGGTACATTGACAGAGCGCATGGCGGGGGAAGTGTGCCCGATGTTACTGTGTGCGATGAGCCACTTAAGTGGGTCTCAGTACACGCAGACGACGAGCGTTTGCAGCTGGTAAGGACACAGGCGGCTTTAGATTAAAGGAGCATTATAAACAGCCAAAGGCAAAGCGGCATTTTTTTCTCTAAAGTGATGAGTGCTGTGTACCGTGTGGGGTCACAGATAGCAGTCACATTTGGTGTAAGACTTTCACAAGTGGCTGGATGTATTTTTCGGTGTACGTGCCTCACAAGGCCATGGCTTCAGCTCCATATGAGCCGAGGGGATTGAAACAGCCAGCCCTGTATTACTGCAGGGATTGAATCCTCCAATATATATCAGTTCAGGGACTGAAACATCTAATCTAAGGTGTGTCAGGTGGAGCAGTGAACCCAACTAGCTACCACACAAACAGGTGCAGAGGGATCATGAAAATCTGCTGTACACTCTAAGAAATAAAGCTGCTATCTAGAACCAGATAGGGGTCTTCATACCTAGAACTCAACAGAGAGGGTTATACCTAGAACAATTAATAAAAGACCTCCTCGGCTGAGCTGTAACGTTAGCACCACTGAGCTAGCTAGCACAGTGATATGGTTGGCAGGTGTCATTTGATAGACAGAAAATAGGTCCTACTTGAAACTGCTCACAACAAGGTCTATGAATCACCTGGAGTGACGTGGTCATAATTTCTGGAAAGAGACATTGCTGTTGAGTTTTTCTGTGTTTTTTGGCACTTTGGGCACCACAAGCCTTCTAGAGCAATGTAGTTCCATTATATTTGAGACAAGGCAGTCATTTCTAAGATACGTATATAAATAACACTACAGGCCAGAGGGAAAATATGCATTTATGAATTTAGTGTGAAATATCCCTTTAATAATGGACACTAGGGTTTGTGTTCTGTGTACCAAGTTTTGTAGGTTTAGGTTACCAAGGTAAGGGAAAGTTCAGGGTTTTTGTCAAATATTTAAAAGTCTAGTGAGTGTTGAGTTTTTAAATATTAAACTAAGACCATGATATTGCCTTAAATTAAAGATTAGCTCAATATCAGGCTGAAAAGCAGGGTTTCACTGTGGTGTAAATCCCCTCCTGACATCATCCACTGGTGTTCTTTTGTTTTACACAACTTAACGCTCTTACTTCACTACATCACAGATGCAAATATTGTAATTTTTACATGATTATATTGGGCTGACAGCTTTGGTTACTGGTTACATTTCAGATTACATAAATCATAAAAATAAGAAGTAGACACATTTTGCCATGAAAGTACATAGATACAATCAGACTTATTTATCACCCCCTGCTGGCTATTACGGTTAATTTATGGTTACTGCAGTGTCTACAGTATAGAGTTCATGGCAGGACCATTCTTGCTGCAAAGGTGAAGCATTTTATGATAAATGCAGCAGTGGTGTGGTCAATCCATGCATGCCGGTCATCAGCTGTCAGTTTGCGTGAATAGAATACTTCCCTAGTAACCAACTAACATGGCAACCACTAGTCAATCACAGACTCAGAACTGGCAGCGTTGTGTCTCTGTGTGGAGGGCGGAGCTCTGTGCTGAGCCCTGAGGACCCTCTGCACTACTAACACTGGACACACCACAGTAACCATAAATTACATTTTGGAAAGAACACTAGTTTAAGGCACCTTCGTATTGGCTGGAGCTGGAAGACAACAGATTCCAGGAACAATAATACACTAAAATATGTTAGGGGGATGCAATGGTTCGCAGGGGCCTTTCTATGTGAAGTCTGCATGGGTTCTTTCCAGGTCCTCCAAAGACTTAGTGGTTAGGTCAATTGGTAAATTTCCCATGGCTTGTTAATGGTTGTTTGTCCCTATTTGTCAGGTCAGTGTTGAACTGGCAACTTGTCCACGGTGTTGCCCATTGTCATTTGGGGAAATCTTCAGCATCCTAGAACCCTTCTAAGGATAATGGGATGGAAATTCGTGACCATGTGAACCAACATTATACCAGAAGCAACACATATGTGAATATGAAGAAAAAAATCCTTTGCAGTACCTTCTCACGGTGAAAAATTAGTTTAACACCATGAATATGCATTACATCTCATTTCAAATCCTTCATTTAGGGATATACAAGGCAGAGAGGGATACAAGTGTTCGTGTTTCATGTCACAGTCAAGCAGAATTTGTTCATTTACATATAGCATGCTCTTAGATGAATAATGGAATGTAGCAGATGCCCTGAAGGAAATGAATGTTTAATGTTTACTGTATCTTATTAATTTTCCCTTTTGCTGAACACACTTCACTTGCTTGGGCCATGCTGAGTGAATCAATTTTCAAGAAAGAAGAATAGAACAGAGAAAAAACATCTTTATCTTTTGTCGCTATCTTTTAACTAATATAACATTACAGTATCAACAATAGACGGTTAAAGTGCTTATCTACATGAAGTCTTGAACATGTCCTCTGTGCACCCGGAAAGCAGCTCTGTGAAGTGTTATGTGTCTTGTTTGCCTGCTGTGTGTCCTGGATATCTGCCTTAGATGTGCGTGTTGCATGGATCAATACATTCGGATGCTGTGGTTGCTCCCTGTCAGTGAGAATCATCAGAAATCTATCGCTGCACACGTACACTCACATACAAACACCAACCACATCTTTCTGATAAGCTGCATAAGCTCTAGGGTTGGGTACCATTTATATCACAACCGATAAAGTACCAATACTGGTGGCTGGAATTTGGTACCGGTACCCAATGTTGCCTTTTTTTTTGGTACTTCACTTTCTTGTAATAACAAAAATGTATTTTCTGTTGCAAAAAAGACAGCAAAGTTTTCACTTCCAACATTGTTTATATAGAATATTTTGTTAAACCATTTTCACATCATACAAAATAAATAAAATCCCTCCTTACTTTCCTCTCCTCCTAAATAAAACCCAACCCCAACAATCTCATGCCTGTCAATCTTTCACCAGGGCATTTAACACTGTTGCTTGTGTGTCAAAGGAAGCACATGTGACATCCTCCCTGTTACCTTGTTGTGCACACTGTAATAGTTCCCCATTAATAGTATCCAGTTAATAAATATTGGTTCCATACTAAGTTTTCGGACATACCCACAAATCTCACGCGCTAAATATCATGCTGGTAAGGAATATTTCAGACACAGCCACAGGCTGTAAAATGCTGACTAACACTAGTAAATATGCTAAGCTAACCTCTACCAAGACAGTAGAAAAAGCCAAGTTATCTCCAATAACTTATCTAACTAGCTAATTCATTACCTGAGTATTAAGTTGTGGATGCCTTACTCAAGGTTTTGTCATACATGGAGGGTTACATTACACTTTTTAGGTGCAAGCTGCAGTTGTGCTAATGTAACAGGGACTTGGCTTTCAAGCTAGGAAACAAGGTTCATCTTTTAGATATTTGGTGTTTGTTTGGATGCGTTGCCCTCGCCAGCTTTGCATTTCACATTACAAATATTGCAGCAAGTGTTGTCTGCATCATGCTTTGAAAAGTTTAACAGTGCTTGTGAACACCTTCGGCTCACCATTGCCCTAATTCACTGTGACTTGTATAAGCTGCAGGGATAACGGGCTGCTCTGTCTCTTTTGCTTTCTGTCTATATTCTATTTACTGTCTCTCCCAGATGTGCTCCCATGTACCGAAATTTGGCATAGATGAATCAGTCCTCAGTAGTACTAACGCAAGTCTGTCACTCATAAAAGTACCGAGTTCGGCACTCAACCCTGATAAACACACATACTATATGCACATTAAATCCACTACAAAGTCATGTTTCCACTGACATTTCACTTGTGCTGGCAGACCTTCACTGATGTTCAAATAACTACAAAAGTAGCTCTCACAGTGTGCCACCACACTGTAAATATACTTAAAGGCTTTCTGTACTTTTGATGAAAGTTGCATTTTGATAGGATTTCAGAGAAAATGCTATGTCTCTGCTGTCAAATGTGTTGTCTGCCAACTGCGCCATCTGGAATTCCAAAAAACAGACAGTCTGTGGGTAGTATGGGGGAAATATATTATATTATTATAGTGACAAGATATGCAGACTGTGTGTCCAGAGATGATGCAGGGGATAAAATTCTTCTCAGGGACTCTTGCTGGCCTGAGATACACTCCTGCATCTTATCTTTTTTGCTGCAGTCTGGAATTAGTTTCACAGCGCAATAAAACTCAATTTTACTGCAACAGTTACAGAGCTTTACAAGTCATTAAGTCTCATATTTGACCTTAGAAATCTTCTCTTTTTCAGTCCAAAACTGGAATTGAGATTGTTCCTCACGTTTCTGCTGCTGAACTTTCAGGAACTCTCTCAAAACACGACAGGGAAAAGACAATTTACTTTACTAGCATAATGAAAAATTACACTTGAAGAAACAGCTTAAAAGAAGTTCATTTGCACTGTGCTGAACTGGAATTACCTCAACATATTGGGATAATATTTCTTTTCTTCCATATATATAAAAAATGAAATGAGGAATTTCAAGATCAAATAACTTGAACAGAGATTTTTTTTTTTCTAGCATATGGCAATGTTTCTCAAATGGGGGTACCAGTACCTCTGGGTTTACTTTGGAGTACTGCAGGGGGTACATTTTTAATGTTAATTTAAAAAATATTAGTCATGCATTATTCCCACAATAATTATATTGTAAGAATTCAATAAAACATGTTGAATGTAAGTCCTATTACACCAAATTTTATATTCAGTATTCCTATTTGCAATGCAATTGATAACTACAGAAAACTTTAAACTGCTGTAAACTTCACAGAAGAAGAAAGCAACACAGACAGTGGGGAAGCCATTTTTGGTACTGAATGACTGACACTGATTTGTGGTTGAAATGTAGAAGTCATTCAGCTGAAAACAGAGAAAGAAGTAGAAGATAAAGTGAAATCAGAGCCGACAAAATACCGTTAATATCAGGAAGAATATATTTTAATCAACAGCCTCAAGCTGACACTGAGGGTGCAGTGCTGTATTTCACCGCTTTATAGGCATTTGTGGCAACACTAATTGAAGGGATGTGTATAAGGCTGTCATCACATTGTCATAACAATGTTCTGGCTGCAGTTTGGGTGGCACGGTGGCGCAGTGGTTAGCACTGCTGCCTCACAGCAAGAAGGTCCTGAATTTGAATCCCCCAGTCGGCTGGGGTGCTGGGGAGTTTGTGGCTGAGGCAGGACCTTTCTGTGCGGAGTTTGCATGTTCTCCTCGTGGCCACGTGGGTTCTCTCAGGGTACTCCAGCTTCCTCCCGCAGTCTAAAGACATGCAGCATAATAGGTTAATTGGTGATTCTAAATTGCCCATAGATGTGAATATGAGAGTCAGTGGTTGTCTGTCTCTACAGTATGTGTCAGAGTTGAGATCCAGGAAATTATTCATGGCACTGTTATAACATTGTAATAAAACTTAATGACATCTTTAGGACAAGTCCAAAATGTACCACTTTACTTGAGGTCAAGGAAAAAATTCATGATACACTTATGATGATGGCAAGTGTCATAACAAAAACAATACTGGCTTGATTAATGTCAACTTGTCATGACAGGGACATCACACACATTGTCATCTTACAAATTACATAACTGACCTAATGACAACAGTCATAAATATTCATAAAGACACCTTCATATTCATGGCAGGTGTCATGACATGGTTATGACAGTGTAATGTAGAAGTTCCCAACTGGGGGGCGGGCATAGAGCCACTGCATGAATGGTCAGGGGAGAAATAGGATTTATGTAGATAAACAAACAAGAGTTTCCTGATGCTGTCATGCTGATCTTTATTTCACTAAAATTCAACCCCTCAAATCCTTTTTTTATCAGTTGCCTCCCCAATTATTGTTGACGATTGATAATAATTGTGAGGTGGGGGGGTGTGAACTTTTTCTGGTTTCTGAAGAATGGCGTGCAAGAAAAATCTGTGAACCACTGGTATAATGACAATTTTATGCACGCCCCTTCAAATAAAGTGTTCCCACATTGTTTTCTCCCAAAAATGAGGTGGCACTTGGCTGAAAAAATATTTCTAAAGGGGTACATTTTGAAAAAAGAACAACTGGCATATGGGATAGATTGTATTCTAACAGTGAAGCAGCACAGAAGTCCATTAAATTATTTTACAAGAGTTGTAACAGGGTTGTGAACATCCAATCCTTTGGTCTTCACTTTCTGCTGTAAAGAAAAATGCTTGCACAGAGTAGATTTGATGTAAAGCGAGACATAGCTGCTGAGGAAAGGCCCCTCAGATGTACTCTCATCTCTCTGTTTGGGGTCACTGAATATGATCCATGTACTCGTATTGATTTTGCTATAAATCTGAAAACATCCACACACTCTCTGGGACTACTGCACTGTGGCAAAAAGGAAAAAATGGAAAAAGAAATGAACATGCCTCATTCATCTATTTTTTCTTTTCCATACAGTAAATGGTTTTGACCTAATAAACTGGAACAGAATTGATATTCAACCCCACTATCTTTCCTCCTCTTTCTCTGCTCTTAAATAGGTTACCTCTCAGGCATACAGACACAGGGGAACACTGACTTCCCCATGAGTGTTTCCTCCTCGCAACTTCCCTGCATCTGCAAAGAGAGACCAGTGTGTGTGAGAGAAAGTAAAAGAGGGGGTGGAGGGGCGACTGGAAGGGGTATTGTCTAGAAGTAGGTCAAAATGGCCGTAGCTGCAACTGTTTTTGGCCGGAGACGAGGAGAGAGGGATGGACCGAGGGTTGGAGTGAATTCAGGCTTCGGACTTTGGAGGGAGAGGGAGATGAGTAATGAGAGAAAAGGGACTCTGGGAAAAGATATTAAGAGTTATGGTACACCTGTGGCCACTGATGAGGACAGAGAGACAGCGATAAAGAGAATTAAAGTAAGCGAGTCAGTCGTCCCATGAGAGAGACAGAGCAGAGATGACCAGTCAGAGGATTAGATGTATTTCAATACATTTCCCGCTTTTCATTTTCAATTCAGCAAAATCTTCAGCTGATATAAGCCGTTTCCTTCAGTTTTTTTGTCTCTTCAGAGAAACTGTTGACGGCGACAGAGGTCCCTCAAACTAAGTCCATACTTTTCCCTCCTCACAAAAACCTCCTCTAAAGCCATCCCGCTGCTGTGGCTGGAGATAAGAGCCAAGACAGAACCTTTTGAATAATAATACTGAGGGACACTCACTGTCTTTCTGTGTGTGTGAGAGTCTGCAGTATATGCATATGAGCATATACTGCATGCATGCAGCCCCATGTGCAGTGGTGAAACTAAGTACATTTACTCAAAACTGTACAGTACAATTTTGTTTTTCAGGTACTCTACTTAATTATTTATTGCATTATGCGTTACTTCATTCTTCATACTACACTACATTTCAGTGGAAAGTACGCCTACATTTATTTGACAACCATAGTTACTAGTTACTTTATAGATGAGGATTTTACATAATCCCAGTATTTCTGGTTGTGACACTTTTAAAAAGGATAGGAGCTCCTTGTCACTGCTTTCTGATGTCTAATGGGACTTCTCCATTGGCACATTTGGCCGTGATGAGTCAAACCATGCCACACTGATTTGCATTTCTATCATCTCGCCTCAAAGCGGGCTGTGGCGACATCTCACTGGAAACAGCCACTCCATAACGACCCCCCTTTCTGACCCACAAACAAGCATGTGTTGTGAGAATGAACTCATGTGTGCAGGTGTGTTCAGCTCTCAGTACTTTTGTAGCTTCCAACTGAATCTCTGTGGTTTGAAGTTTAGTTTCTCTCCTGCGTAGCTGTTTTTACTTTCAGGTATCTGCTATATTTTATTGTTTCGCGTTTGCTTTCAGATCATAGCAGTCACATTAGGTTGCAGCTGATGCAAACTCAAAATTTCTTGATTTGGTGCTATACCCTATTAATCATCTTACAGCCCCTCAAATTTACCCTGTGACCCTTCGGCAGGGCCCATTGGACCAAGCTACCTATAGTTAAGACTACACCTTGACCAGCTACAACAGTAAAAGTGCTACCTACACTTTGTTGCATCAGTATTAACAGTATAATTTCAATGTCAGCGTCATTTAGCTGCAGAATGAGTACCTTATAAAGCTCTGCTTTACAGAGTTTTATATCTGTGCCTAAAATCCCACTGTGCACTACCTGCTCAACAAACAGCAGACAGACAGCGTGGCTGTCAACTAGCTGGTCAACATAGATGAACATTAAGTATCTAAAGAACTAGATATTTTTCCTCAGGATTTGGTGGAGTCCAAAAACAGAGTTACTGTAAAAGAAGAGTGAATACAGTGTTGTATAGTCTTTTTGACAGTTGTAGTGCACACTAGTTACTAAAGCAAAATAATAAAAAACAGATTTGACTTCAACGGTCACACTTTATTTTACAGTACACTAATAAGACGTAACTTGTATCAAATTAGACAAAAACTAGAAATGAAACCTAACAAGAGCTAACAAGCTGCAATTTGTATCAAACTGGACAAAACTTTTAATTTTTATAGTTAACTTATATGTTTTATAGTTTATGTTGACTAAGCATATGTTTTTGTGATAGAGAGCTACAGAAGTTTTTACAAAAGAAAAGAAAAATGAAAAATGAAAACCATGATGGAGATGGGTTAGCCTTTTCAGTGGCATATATAGAGTAAATGGAACTGCTGAACTGAGGTGTGAGTTCTTCTTTGAACACAGGAATATTTCCAAAGGGGTAATCACTTAGAAGGGTCTGTTTTCTGTCCAACACATTGTTGCAGGGCCCACTCTCTTTATGAGCCTCCCTAACCCACGGGCCCAAGTGCAATTGCATTGCCTGCACTGTCTATATTTACGCCCTTGAGTGAATATTGGACTTACTTTCACTAGGTGGCCAGAGACACGACTCCAAATGGATGAAAATGTTGCTCCATAACTGCTGGATGTGTAAATAAATAACTGCTTGCTAACTGTTACTCATATAAACTTTCCCCACCACTGTCTGTGTGTACACGCATGCTGGGAGACAAATGTAAGACACTGAGAGGTCATAGTTTCTCCACAGAGAGAACGGCAGAATGCAGAGTTTGAGTGTTGCTGCATTACATATTCAACAATGCAGAATAAAAAAATAAAAAAAAACTCTTTCAAGTTCAGAACAACCAGCACAACTTCAAGATATAAAACTCACAGAAATTCAGCTTTGATGCAGTGAATCTAATCTGCCTTCAATATCACCCCTTCCTTCAACAAACTTTGACGTAGAGTCTGTGTCACAAATAGTTTTCCTTCTTTACCTGAGTAAAACTTACTGTCCATGCAAACTCCAAAGTCTGGCGGTGAACACCCTCCTCGACTGTGATTCAGACCGCCTCAAGGAGACGCCATTATGGGCTGAGGGGCCATTTGTGTGGGCTGAAATAGCTCTGCTCCTGGGTTTGCACAGGCAGACACACACACTTTACTCAAATCCTGATTAGTGGAGAGTTCTCCAGGCACAATAGCATGGTGGGATAATACACGCTGTCCACAAGACTCATACTAAATTAGAATTATTTCAAATTAGGCCGAAAGCCTTTCGCACACCGCAAGATTGCAGGCTGCCCTCTTCGACTGGTAATTTTCCCCTATTCTTTCACCGGCGCCAAGTGGCTTCGCTATAGGGAGTGATTGTTTTTCAGCAGATGCAATCAGTTTGTGTGAGCGTGTATATGTGTGTGTGTGGGTGTGTGCGCGCAAGTGTGTGTTCATTTATCATGTACAATCATCCTAATCAAGTCATAGCAAAGTGGATTGGGACCTTGGCTGCTCTGACAGTCACCCTGATTACTGCAAGTGTGTTTCAGTGGGATATAAAGGGTTATTTAACACGTGACACATGACTCATATGTATAGGCAAGCTGCAGTAACACACACTCATGCATCTTTTTCCTCTCCCACACACATTCACACCCACATACAGCCACTCTCGCCCCTGTTTTCCATTCCAGCTCGGATATTGCACTGCTTTACAGCTTTGCTCCTTCTAGAACCACAATATTGTGCCATTACTTCCACTAATCTGCAGCTGCTTAACCAAACACACACACACACACACAGAATCTCATACTTCTATATGGCCTCGTCTGTACTGGAAGGGTAAAAAAAGGTGCAATCTCAGCAAATCCTCCTGTAAGAACAAGAGATTGAAGAGAATTTCTCTCTTTCTGTCTATCTGCTCGCCTGTTTATCGATCCTGCAGCCTGTCTATCTGCCTGTCTGTCTGTCTGTTTTTGTTTGTTGTTGAGCGCTCCTCTCTTCTCCATCCTCTTTTCTCCTGATGTCCACAGGCTGTAAACTCCTCGCAGTGAAGTGTTTACCAAGTTTAGGATGCATCAGATGTTTTGAGTGTGTGTGTGTGTGTGTGTGTGTGCACCGCAGGCTGTATGTGTGTTATTTTCTGCTGTTTTTAGCTGTCCCCTGTGGTAAGTTACGTGCACAGGTTAAAGAGAGGACATGTGAATATCAGATTGGCCGCACATAGCAGCCCACTCACACACTCACTCGGTGGTAGACAAACACAGACGCACACATATAGCTCAGACTTTGAATTCCCCATGGCAGGGACGTGTCATTTCTTATATGTGTGAGTGACTAGAGGGTGCAAGGAGGACACAAACAAGTTACAAGCAGGAGAGGGAGAGAGAGAGAGAGGGAGAGAGAGAGAGAGAGAGAGAGAGAGAGAGAGAGAGAGAGAGAGAGAGAGAGAGAGAGAGATAGAGAAGAGAAGAGAAGAGAACAGAAGAGAATAAGAATGACAGGCAGTCTTCTGGCCATAAGAAACACAGAGAGGGAGGGTATAGAGCGGAGAGATGGAGACAGGAGGCTCTATGTTGTAGCTAATTAAGGCTCTCTAATAAAAAAAAAAAAAAAAAGCCCTGGACATAGCGCTGAGGAAGATGTTATTAAATCATAGCCAGTGGTGAGGGAGAGCATAAAAACATTAGTGCGCACATTCAAAGTACCGCCCAGGGCCTATTGGCTAGAGTTAGATTTAAAAAGTAACTAATATGAAAAATTAATTAGGGCTCTTGCGTCGTTAGGGGGGTATCTCTCTCTGTCTTCTTGAAAAGGGAAACCAGAGGCAGACCTCCAGGTAACCCAGCTGACAAGTAGAGAGCAGCCACATATAATGGCACAGCTTTATTGCTAAATGTGATACCTGTGACCTGTCTAAACGGGCAGACAGATTTAAAGAGTGCTATCCTGCGCTGATATTATTTTAGGATGTGCAGCTGAAAATATGTGGACCCTGCCAGAATTTTAACGGCGACCATTTTATCACACCGTGGACATACAGTAAAAGAATAATGAATGAATATATGTATAAAAATTAGAATGGCAGAGTGTGGCAAGAATGAATAGAAGATTCTCAAGTATATTTTCACTAGTGTATAATCACTTGAAAATAAGAATTGTTGTGTTTTAATTACTTTAGAATGAGCCATTTATATCTAAGAGGGAGCGGATCCTCTTCATATGAAAGCCGCCATATTTCACTGCTATGTTCCTACAGTGGCCAAGAGCAGACAAACCAAAACTGGCTTTAGATACAGTCTGCTGCATTCTTCTTGTAGCCACCATAGTTTCTCCTACGAGCATGGAAGAGGAGGGTGAGGTGACTTGTTTGCAATCTGTAATCTCACCACTAGATGCCATGAAATCCTACATACTGGTCCTTTAAACTAAACTTTTAACAGAAACTAAAAATTTTGATTATGGTATGGTTTTGTTTATTGACAACGTCGTAATACAATATAATAGGAAGTCCACTGAACATTATTATGATGGAGGAAGGGATAAAATGTCTTGCTATAAGAAATATTTGAAAATAGGAACTAAAAACATGAATCATATCAGTATCATAGAGGTAAATGCAAAGCAACACTTGTGCCATCTGAAAGGTCCATGCTACATCTGCACACCAGCAGTTTAAAGTTAGAATCCTCAATAATTACATGAAATCAAACTCCATTTTTACCAGCCATGATAGCAAGTTTAAGACTTGACAGGAATGGGGGACAGGGATGACATGCAGCACAGGGTGCATGTTGAAATCAAACCCATGGCCACTGCAGAGGACGCTCTACCAACCAAGCTACCACGGCACAATACTCAGCATAGTAGTCACGACACAATAGTGTCACATCTGTGCAAAATGAAGGCACAAAACCTCACAGGTGTGGAGTTGAGATCCTACCTCTCTATTAAACAGTGTCCATTTTTAGTATCAGCCAGTGCTACAGATTGCCTTCACACGCACAGGAGACTCACAGGAAAGAGGGCATAAATGCAATACGGTATTACTGTTTGTAATTTTATCTCATTGCCATCAGCCTCACTGTTCTGGTCACAGGGTCAATCCTCAGCTGCCCCTGAGCATTACTCTAAATCCCTACCTGCTACCTTAAAATGATGCTCGGCCTGAACCGAATCAGGTTTATTATTCAGAGGATGTTTCATCTGTCCAATTCACGGTTTCGGGAACAGTCAAATAGAATCATTTTCACCCACATTGCTTGCTGTTAGTACACCTCCACTTATTTTGTCTGACGTGGCTCAGACAGCAATCATAAGTGAGCAAAACCGAACACAAGAAGATCCCTTTGTTTTGAGCAATGTCCTGGATTGTAATGGATTGAAGACACTGACAAATACAAGCTTTCTTTTACCTCCATTCAACTGTGGAATAAATTGGGTCAAAGTGTAAACGTAGAAACATAAGACTGTCTGTAGGCTGTCCAGTATGGAGAAACAGAGGTGATTAGGTGAAAGTCAAATCGGACAGAGTGTATTCAATTATTTAATACATGAGCAGTTCATAATTTATTGATTGTTTTGTGAGGGAAAAGGCTGAAATGAAAATCATAGCTCTGAAAATTCACATGACCTACATTTGTATTTACTGGTATCAACTTGCTAAATGCCTTTTTACCTACTTTTTAACTTTAGAAATACTCAGGATATGAATACAAAATAGACTCGGGTAGCTTTCACAGTTGGAGGTTATCTTGGCAAAAGCAAACCCCTGATTTGGAAATTATAACGCTGGCAAATAGAATATTTCTGCCTTCGTCTTGTTTAAGACATACAGTAGGCTTGTGAGTCAATGGGTGTCAAAGTCGCCTCTTAGAGTCAAAAGAGCAGACGTGGGATCCATGAGTGCTCACCATTAGGAGAACAAAGGAACAAAGCACAGGAGGGAATAATAGCTTTCTATTGTGCTGGAAAGTGGGGGGAAATAAAAAGTCTTTCCGCTCCCTCTCTCATCTCCGGGTCTTAGTGCCACAGAGGCTGATGATCCAAAGAGCTGCTCCGGTATGCCGGGATAAGCTGTGCCACTCGGATCCGTCACCATAACTCCGGAGAGGACGGACGGAGGGAGGGTGGAAGACTGAGGAGCGACGGAGAGAGGCCAAAGGGAACAGAGAGCAATAAAGACAGGCCTAACACTCATCAGAAATCACACCGTTCCTGACCCGCGAGCCTGCACACACCATCATGCACACTGATTACTTGTTGATGATTTACTCCCAGTAGGTGCTCAGGGTGTTATTCGTGATGGTATGAAAATGGAAAACCTATCACATCTGCATTAGTGTTTCCCATTTTCTCCCCTTTCATAAGACACATTCAAAGAGTTTTTTTTACTCCTTGTATATACCTCGCCACTGGCATGCTAACTGAATTATCCAAGCATAGCTGCAAGGCTTGCTTTGGTGTGTTAATATATGGTGTAAAAACAGCACTTCCTACTGAAATGTATTATTAAACTTAAATGAAAAAATGTTACAGAATCCCCAGTCACATTGTTGAGATCCTTTACATCTTTGAAATGGGATGGACTTTGATTCAGAGACAGAGGACAAACACTCTCCATGGCGCTGCAAGTAACTCATATTGGTCTTTTCAAGATATTTGCTTTTATTAACTTTTCAGGAGTTATTTTTGAAAACTGAGGAACAAATACTATGTTAGATGTCTGTCAGTTGGAGCACTTCCAAGGTTTGGATGGGCATGTAACTCCCATGAATGAATCATCAGTGCCAAAAAAAAGAACAATTCTGCCAGAAAATATGTCTCTTTGCTAAAAAGTCAAAAAGCTACAAGTAGGATTTTAAAAATACTGAGGCCAAAAGCTGAAAGTTCTAATGGGACACTTTAAGAGAATGTACATTTTTCTTTTCTTTTCTTTTTTTTTTTAACATTTTCTAAGTTCATGGAATTTACTATCAGTGGTTTAACTGCTGTTCAAAACGTTGCTCAGGCTAAAATTCTGGAAGGGAAATGGTGAATCCTTTAGCTATGACTTTGGCTTAAAAAGTAGTCAAATATAAATAGATCAAATCTAAATATATTGAACGCTGTCATTAAATACCCACTTTGTTAAATTTTTAACCATAAAAACTCCCAAATTCCCCAAAATACTATGTGGTGGACATGACCTCATTGCCCTCTTATATGGAAACAGTGATTTAGTGGCATCTAACGGTGAGCTTGCAGATAGCAAACACTGCACCTCCCCTTCCTCTTCCCCTCCCCAAGCATGAAGGAGAACCTACAGTGACCACTTAACTCACGAAAAACACAAACATGGAGGAAAAATGGCAGTGCAACATGGCAGCTTCAGTGGAAAAGGACCTACATCTTCTTTAGTTATAAATCATATACACAGGACCTTCAGGAGAGAAGTCAAGTGTGGCTTAAGTCAAAAAAAAAAAGAAAAAAAAAAGAAAGAAACCAGAAAACATTCTTGGTTGAGGAATATTGAAAATTAGCCAGTTCATTTTCAGCTTCCAACAGGTGCAGACCAAAATGCTTCTAAACACAAAATGGGTAGCGACACAAAAGGTTGTATCTAGAGCCAGTGTTTAGTTTGTCCATCCTGGGCTACTGTATAAACATGACGGTGCAACATGGCGGTTTATCTTGATAAAAATGGCTCATTCTAAGGTAACAAAAATGTTCTTATTTTTGGGGAGATTATGCACAAATGAAATGATTTATATGAATATTACACTCCATGTCTGCCAGTCAATCCTGCTAAATGTTACCTACTTTACCTTTAAATAAACAGGTGTGATTGGTGGTTGGAAATCAGTCTGAAGGTCCAGTCACACATATGCACATTAAGAGGGAGTGACCATGGTCTTTGCTATTGGTTGAGGATGTGACCCTGCTCCCTTAAAGTTCACCAAAGTTTAATTTGACGCGAAGAAAGGACGCAAATTTGCGGCCAGTCTCCTTTAATTTACGTATGTGTGACCAGGCCCTCACCAAGAGGGTGGCTCGATATATCTGCCAGAGCAAATGAAACATGAGCCTGCAGATTTGTCTGCTTCCCAGGCTAATAATTTAAATAACACTAAAAGAAAACTTTACAATGGGGATTGATAGGGTTAGTGAGCTAAATTCCTAGAAGACCAGCACCTCACCCCATTTCTATAACCTCTAACACACACAAATAATAAAATGACTGTGGTGAAAGTAATCACTAGTGAAATCCATCCACTTGCCATCACCGCCTGTATGAGCGAATGAAATATCATACAGCGAAGGCTTTGGGAAAACTCTTCCCAAAGGAGGCTGATAGACTGTTTCTCTCTTTCATTTATCCTCTCATCTCTCCCGTGGCTCTTCTCATTAAGGAATCGCACCACGTCGTGGGTATAACAACGCTAATAGGAGCTGATGATCAATCCTAATTGGTCTCTTCAGAGCGCCTGTCCGCTGTTTGAGAATGTGACCGTTAGCTGGTGCCTCAGCACCCTAATGAACTATTCATCTAGTCTCAGCGTGCCCAAAGGTCAGCCCTCTCATACATCACACCGGCTCCCCACAAATACACACATAAACTCACTAAAAGATAGACACTCACGCACATTAAGATGTCAGCATGAGCACAGATAGGGGTATTGGCATCTACAAGACAGCCTGGAATATGTGTGTTTTCATGTAAATGACAAGCTCACATGTACACACACACACACACACGCACACATGCTTCACATGCTCATGTCTGCACTTGAGCCCTTTTAATGGTGCTGAAGTCAGATATTGTGGAGGAGAGACAGGGTTGGAAAGGTTTCTTTAAAAATGTTATAATTACCTGTTAAAAAATGTGGTCAATAACCTAATCCAAGTATCACCATATTAAATTAATGTAACTCGATCACTCTCCTTTACTTTTCATATTTGGTACTTCAATACCAAATATTCTGAAACTGTTCAGCCTAATTTAATGTTTTATGTTTGTCTGGCCATTTCTCCTCTGTTATGTGTGAATGAACATTTAGATTAATAGCAGTAATAATACACATTCAAATGTACTTCCTCATGCTTTCACACTTCACACTAAAACTTAAACTGCTAAAAATGCTAACATTAGTGTAGTCTGTGTGGATAAGGTTAGTGGTTGTTCCATGATGCTAACGTTAGAGGTTGGTCCATTTATCTAACATTATTTATTCATTTTAGCAGGTGTTCTGTGTAGCTAAAAGTTAGCAGTTGATTTGTGTAGCTAATTTTAGCAGTTGTTCTGTGTGGCTAACATTAGCACTTGGTCTTACCTGTAAATGTTTCTTCAAAGTACAAAGTAGATGTTGAGTTCTGGTGCTGATGACAGCTTTTTCACAGCTGGAAGGCATAACTTGCACTGTGCTGTGATGTTGTTCCAGCATCCCTACAGTCCCAGGATATTTTTCAGTAGTAGCAGTAATAGTAGTAGTAGTGGTAGTATTGACAGGAAACACCAACTGGATGTTGTGTAGCTAACGTTAGTGATTGTTCTGTGTCACTAACATTAGCAGTTGGTCTGTACGGCTAATGTTACTGTAAGATTAGCTGGTATCACTTGAGACCAGACTGGTGTTATGACACTTGTGAAGTGTTGGAATGTGTCCACACTGTAATCCTGTTAGTAATCCCCATTTTAAACAATGTATCTGCAATCGTATTACATCTTTTGTTCCCATCTGTAACTGTAATGGAATACAGTTACCTTTTTTGTATCCTAATTACATAATCCCATTACATGTAATCTGTTACTCCTCAAGCCTGATTAATGATGACAGTGAAAGATGTTGTGGGCCCACAGTGTGCTGAGAAAAGGGATGAGAGAGGAAGGTGGGCTGGTGCCTACACTGTCTGACTGACACACAAATGCAAACATTTCTGTGTTATTGTGCATCCAGGCATCTGTTGAATGCTCACACTGACCAACTGTTAGCTGAATGTGAACATTAACTGGTTAAATGTGGGCGGGAAATGCTAATCTAATAGCAAAATGCTAATGTCGTCTTCCTCAAATTGTTTTGCCATATGTACCGGGCACACAGCAGTGGCACTGACACACACAGACACATACACACAGACCTTCAGATACACACGGAAAATGACATAAAAGGGAAAACTTGCCAGGGACAGTGAGCAGTCAGTGTGACCAACCATGAGAAAAATAACATCAAAGTTTCAACCTGCTGATATAGAAAAGGGAACACAGTCAGTCACGTGTATGTGTCTAGACTCTGAATGTGTGTGTGTGTGTGTGTGTGTGTAGGTGTGTGTGTGGGTGTGTGTGTGTGTGTGTGTGTGTGTGTGTGTGTGTGTGTCAGCTGCTTCCCACAGGCTGAGGGCGAAGCTGCTTGTACACGCTGACTGTAAGTCTGTAGTTCTGTTTCCGCTCGGATGGTTAGAATAAGGATTTGGTTTAAGGGAAAGCCGTTCCCAGATCTGTGTCCATGAAGGAAGAAATCCTCCGTCTGACTTAAACCCCCTCAGAGCTCTCGCACGCACGCACACACACCCAAACACACACACACACACACACACACACACACACACACACACACACATAGTCCTCAGTTAATGTAATGCTTCAGTAGGATGAGCATCAGGCGCTGAGGGCATGACCAGCAAACAGACTGCAGGTTTTCTTTTACTGCAGAGGAGGGAGGGGGGAAAAAGACGAGAGAAAGAAATATTACTTGACACAGAGAGAAGGAAGGTGAGGGCATTCTTGTGATACCACTCCTCCTCCTCTCTGTCTCTCTGCCCTCCCTGCCTTTCTAATCCTCATTTTAATTTTCATCATCCTGGATGTAGCAGCCACCTCTGTAACCTCTCTCTCGCTCCTCTTCCTTTTGTCTTCCTGCCCTCCCTCCCTCCCTCCTGCCCCTTCTCTTCCTCCCACTTCCAATCTTAACACATCTACACATTATCTTCATCATCTCATCTTCTACACCAGCCTCTATCCCTGCATCAACACCCCAACCCCCATTACATATCTTTCTCTTTGGCCCTCTAGGTAGTTGGAGGTGGAGAGCAGTGGGAAGGACTTTCCACGGAGTATAGGTTCAATAAGGAGCTGCTTGTGAATACCTCAGCCTTGCCTCTACAATGCAAATAGTACAGCAGTGTGTAAGTGTGTGTATGTTTGCACAGTGGGGGAAAAACAATGAGTACTTATAAGCGTCCTTTCGCAAGCTCTTCACTACCTTCCCCAGTAATCAATACAGGAAGCCTTGCATGAAGTGGTCGAAGTAAACACATACTCGTGCATCAACAATCGAGGTTAGAGAAAAGCCAGCTTTACAGAAATAATTTTGTTACATGGGTACCACTGAACTGTAAAACTACCCTTATAAATTGTTTATGAATGTTTCATAATGAGGTTGTAAGTCACTAATAAACTGTTACAACTAGGAATGGGTATCTTTTGGATTTTAATGATCCTTGATTTCAATTGTTTGAGTAGAAGAAACACTGAGCTAAACTAACGCTGGCAAGATAACAGTAACAACAGTGGTTTCTTTTCTGGTTTCCTGAATATTTGAGGGTTTGCTGAGGCTACTTGACTGTAACCACAGTTATCCAATCCTTGTAAAGTTGTTTGTAGCAAAGTAATTGACACAATTTTCATGTGGCAGATGCTTTTATCCAAAGCGACGTACATCTGAGAGCTGATCCAACACGAGCAAGGATCTAGTCAGGAAATAATAACATTAGTAAGCACCTTAAAGTAAAGTTCAAGTCTGATAGGACGTAGATGCCCACAGGCAGCGCATAAGGCAATGCATACAGTCCAGAGGATGCACTGAATTTTGAGGACTGCTAAGTTGTTTGAGTAGCAGGCTATTTACCTGCTAGTCATGCAACTTAGCAGTGGCTCAGTAAGTTAACAAAGAATAATGCTGGACTCATGATTTAATAATACAAATACATTGAATTAATAATTCATTGATTGCACTGGGCATGGCATGTCTGCTCCACAGTTTTGATCCGTTCTTCATATGGCTTCATGCCCCACAGGCAGCATTTCAGAAGTGTTTCATCACCAAAGTGTTTGCCCACCTTATTATGTTGACTTGCTCAGATTTCGGTGATTTGATCCTCTTTCCTTGCTTTTTGCCCTTCTACCACTAGTAAGTGGGCTACGTAGTTAAATAGTTATGATTGTGTATTGTCTGCAGAGGGTCTTTTATTTTGAAAACTGACCATATTCTTTCTGGTGTTTCTGCGTCTGACTTCTTGTCCGCTCGATCTGCTCTGTGTAGATTAAGGTGGCATCCATCAAAAAGCGACCTGGCGTTTATCTGAAGCAGAAAGCCACTTCTGGGATGACTGAGGCACTGCTGGTGGAATCACAAGCACTGACTTGAGCAGCCACGATCAGCTGCAGCGGACGTGGGGCAGCCGTATAACACGATGCAGCCGTGTCTGATGGAATCAAGCCATGAGCAGAATTGAATTCATCAAAATTTCTTAATGATACCTTTGGAATTGTAATTTTGGAACTGATATGTGGAATTGGTTCTTGATGCCCAACCCAAGTTGCAGAAGATTGGATGAAAAGGGCAACAGTGGCCAGTTGCTTGCCAAATAATGAGCCCGCATTTATCTGCACTGTTAAGTCTCAGATGTCATTGCTCACTTAACTTAATTTGTCTTTTATATTTGTTAATAACTTACTCGCATTTAATGACTGTCAGCATATCTTAAAAGTCAAAAAGTTTATTTTGGCATCAAATGAATATATCAGATTCAGCATGTACTATTTTACACTTTACATTATGGTTCCATTTTACCAGTCATTAATATTAGTAACTCATCAGTAAGATTAATTAGTAGTAAGCAGTAACTGTAAGTAAGGCCACACTGATGTATGAAAACTCTTTTGTAGTTGTCTTGTAATGTTTTATAACATGTTCAACCTAATTAATAAGCTATATAATTATAAACCATTTATAAATCATTTATAGGGGTAGTCTTATTGTAAAGTGGTACTCATATATGTGTCAGCACACTCAAGAACACACACATATGCAAGTACCTGAGCGCACACATAAGTACCACCTCATACACACACCCTCAGGCAAGACCTTTTTTTTCCTTTCTTTTGTCTTTTGTTTATCAGTATACACACACACACACACACACACGTACACACCATCATCGAGCTATAGCATCCCCCTCATTCTACTATCTTTCCATTTATTAATAGTATACAGAGTGTTCTGTTCGGTGCTTTGTTCTCCGTGATGGGCCTCTCAGGAGAGTGTAAATCAAATACAAATAAGAGTTGATGCAATTCATAAAAGAGACATTTCTTTCCCCTTTATGCGCAAGGCTTTATGTGCATGTTTGTGTCTATTGGTGTGTATGCACTGGAATGAAAAGAAGAGACTTTTTGAAGCCCTCAATCTTTCCAGGAAATTGAATGAGAATTACTGGAAAGAATGAATTACTTTACAAGCACACACATTCTTGTGCACATACACACTCAGAAGAGAAAAGAAAGAGAGGGAAAACAGATATACAAATATTAAATCAAAAAACACAATAAAAAATGAATACTTTGTCATAATAAAAGTGTCTTTTTGAATGACAGTGAGACAAAAGCTAGCAGTAATGTGGTTTTATACAGTACAATGCTGCCCTCTTATTGATTACTATTCATCTGTTATGTGCCTCTGTCTCCTGTCTTTTCTCCATCAGCCTCACCCTTTGCTTTGCCATATCATACCTCAATCTGACTGCACATTTTTCAGATTTCAAGTCAAACTTTGCCATTTTTAGAACAAATTGTCAACAAGATCATATGAAACTTACAAGGAGCAGAAAGACATCAGCATGGCAAAAAGTAGATGTTAGTCTCACCAAGAATAAAGCTTCTTACCTGGCATGTAGTTAAAAAAAAAAAGTAAAAATGTGGTTCTATATCATGTTTTCATTGTGGAATAAGGGTTGACTTGTCTTGGCTTTGTTGGCCCGTGATAAAGTTATTACCTTCACTGTTCACACGGTGCCCATTTTCCTCCAACGTCACAATCAAGATGGAGAGCTCAAATGTTGTGGTGCAGGGTGTGTTTCAAGTCGTTGAAATGTACAGAATCTGAAAACTCATTATTGTTTCATTATTATGGTGAATGGGCCTGTGTCTTGTTAATTCATCACAAGTGCATAACCCTAGATAAGTATGTCTAACCCTTCCCTCTCATTTGTCTCAGTTCCCACGACCCTCCCCATCAAACCCTGTTCTTCTCCTCTTTCCCTTCCCAGTCGGCAGCACAGCAGCTCAGTGGGCTGCACGGTGGTCCCAAAGCAGAAAAGTACCAGGTTACAACTCAGTCATCGTAGGTTCCTTCTGCAGGGAGTTCACACATTCTAAAGGTGTTCCAGTTCCCTGACACCATCAAAGACATGCGTGTTAGGGTTAATACTTCCATCTAAGGATTTTTTTCTTTTCTTCTTCTATTACTGGAACCACAGGGCATGATGAAAGTACCGTAGCTCATCGAGGCATGCCCCCTCGACTCACAGGTTCCCGGTCGCTTCAGCCAAACCACAGACCCAATCAACCCCCTTCATCCCTCTCCTCGACCCCTATCATCCCTCCATACAAGACCCTCATCCCAACCATCCTCAGCCATCCTAAACCACCCTCTCGCCAATCCAAATCATCTACCTTTACTGCACATAAGATGTTCACATAAGATGTTTATTGTTAGTGAATTGTGTAATGTAACGGAGAGTTGCACTCTGTATTTCGATGTTGCGCAGTTAGTGTGATTGTGGCACCCACTATCATGTAAAGCTGCTGTATATTATAATTTCTTGTGTGAGTCAAAATAATTAAAATGCTTCTTTATTATTTTGTGAGAGTTTTTGGGAAAAACAAATATTCAAGCCTAAAAAAGTACAAATGTCAATTATGTTTCTTTTTCTAAACATGCTTTTGTGAAATTTGTAAATTTTAAGAGCAGTGTGAGACAAGGTCATGTTGTATTACTCAGAATAGTGCTAATAACACTTTCTGAAAAGACTGTTATCATGAAACAAAGCAAAATGTCCATAAATACAGTCTAAACTATCCTGCCAATAAAGCTGCTGAAGCACAATAAAGCCAGGGTGCTTGTATTCTTATTATATGATTGAATGGACTGGATATTTGTATAGAAATTTGAACAAACTGCAGATTTTACTCCTCATACTGACATTGTATTTCAGTAAATAAAAGCATGACAAGAAAGATAGAGGTAGGCTTACTTGCAGCTATAAGGACACTTGAGCGTGGATTACCGTGTGAAGGAAATGGAGCATGGAGGGATCTGTTCATGCATTTAAATGGTACACAATTATTCTTGCTTAACATTATTCATATTTTAAAATTTGCATAAAATGAATTAGCTTGAGGTTATTCCCTATAGCATTTTGGGTGCTGCATACACATCCATCATCTATCCCCATTTTGAAATCCCATCTTCACACTCACCCTTTAAGAATAGTGTTTTATATGATTCTCTGTAAATAACTTTAGCCAAAATGTTTTGAACCACTTGAGCAAGAAGCTCTATGTATCTTGTAAAATGATCTCTAAAATGTCAAATCACTGGTTGCGGGTGTGCGTGTGTGATCAGCAGACCTAAAGCTCCACAGTTGATCTCAAATACTAATGAACTGAACAGCCTAATTTTTTTGTGCACATCCATGACTGTATGTTCCTTATGGTCCTCTCTACCTTCACAATTTAAAAAAAAAAAAAACTTGCTTACTTAGGCATTATGTTTTCAGGTCATCCCTTTCTTGTGAACACAATATCTCAAGAATCCCCTTGAGGTAATTTCAAATTTGGCACAAATGAGCAGTTGGACTCAAGGATGGAGGTCAGGTGTGTGTATATGTCCAAAAAAAGTGGCATGGTCATGGGAGCAGCCTATCACAAAAATGTCTATATAACCTCCAAAGTGGATTCACAGCACAAAATTTTGTGGAAAAGCTGGTCATGAGCCAAAGGACAGCTGATTCACTGATCATGCCAAATGGCAAAAGGGGGCATGGTAGTGGGAGTGGGAGCCTATAACAAAAAGGTGCATAGCTTTTAAGAATGGCAGTGGCTCATACAGTACAGGCAGCAGTAGCTCAGTCTGTAAGAACTTGGCTTAGGTAGCACAGAGAGATGCCAGTCCATCTCCTGTCTTAACCAAGGCACCAAACCCTAACTGCTCCAGTCACCACCATTAGTATCACATCACATCATCTCTCTGGGCCTGAATGTCTACACATGTGTACTTCAAGCCTACATGTGTAAAATTAACAACAAAGTGTGAAATGAAATTTCTCCCAAAGGGGATTAATAAAGTATGTTGTCTTTTAACTGTTTTACCATAGCCTGACCAAACTCATGACTTTTTTTCATTAGTGACTTACAGTATGGTCCGCCTCCTTACACTTTAGTCTCGCTCCTTTCATAAATCATGAAATGTTTGTCATAGAGCCTTGCGGTAGGTGTCAGTGGACCTAGTAGAGATTTCATTTTCCCACTGGTGTGACTTAGTCCCACTCCTTACACTTAGCTATGGTCAAGTAGTTACATACATATGTTGCAATAGCTTTTTGCAATTATTATGAATTTACATTTGTGAATCTATCATAAATGTCTTTAGATTCCTGTCAGCCATAACAGGAGATACCTTTTGGTTGTAAAACAAATTTTCTTCATTTAAACACAAACTATTGTCACAGCTGGTCAATATATCTTCAAGGAACAGACCAAACTGTCTGCTTCTGTATACAGGAGTTTTTTCTTCACATTACCCCCGTACAAATTTCAAGGTAATAGTGAAAGAGGTTTGTTGTTGTCATTGCAAATAAACATATCTCTGGTCAAACTAATTGGCGAACAACACAGCCTCAGAAAAATAACTTCATCCTTGAATCTTTGTGTTTTCTTTGCATGTTTCAAACACACGACTCAAGGTAGACTGAAGAATCTCAACATTACATAGTAAGACAGCATGCACTTGGCAGAATTTGGACCAATTTCTTATAAATTCTTACAATAGACATTCAAGATATTTTGACAGTAATCTATTTTGATGAGCAAGTGTTTCTAATTTGTCACAGTATATATAGAAACCATTATTATACGCTCATATACACCACTTATACGCCGTTCATATATGCCAGTCATTACCACACCATCCTCCCTGAGGATTTACAGTATTTCTCTGAATAGTGGCTACTTTCATTATTGTTTATTTCCCTGGTCATTTCATGGATCTTGTTATTTTCCACCATGTTGTTTTGTGCTGTCAATTAGATTGCGTTATCCAGTGCAGTTTTGTTTTTGCTTGTCATTTTGAATTTGGCTCTTGAGTAGTTTGCTTTTGGAGGAGATGTTTTTATTCCACTCCCGAGGTCAACACCACCTCCTACCCCTTTTGTTTTGTGTATCGCATGTGCAGATTATTGATCTGTTGTTTCTGTTCTTATCATATTTTTTTCACAGGGGATTTTCTTGGTCACACACAGTAGAAATCAAGGTTTATCTTTCTGCCGTGCTGTTATGTTGACACTTACTGTGCATTCACAGCTATTTTAAAGCTCATTTGCTAAGAAGTTTCCCTTTGTCACACTTTATATTATGCTCTTAAAATCCACCATAACTATCGTTCTCTTCCTCCCAAGCCTTTTCTGAATTGTCAGTCAATCAGTATTGTCAGATGGGGGAAAACCTGGCTGTATTTTATCAACTTTTTTATCAACGCAAGAAAGATGGATTATATGTATCACAGTAAGGCACAGGGTAGACAGCTACTAAGGTTGGGTAAGACACAAAGTTTTGTTTTGACAGTTTGTAAATGAACGCTAACTTGTTAAATGGATCAGCTGTGTAGTCCCTGCTGATCGTGTCTCCTAGCTGGGTCGGTTCTGCACAGATCTCAGTCCCACCTTTCAAAAACTAGACAGGTTTTTTGTTTGTGTTTTGGACTTGTTAAGACCTTTACTCTGTAGCGTTATGTTTTTATGTACCATCAAAGTCATGTGACATAATTTAAAGAGCAGAGAAACACAGTATTGTGGGAAACCAAAAGTCAATGTTTTTAAGCTATGTTAGTTCTGTATGTAATTTACATACATTTTGTTATGTTGTTTTTGTTTTTTGTAGTTACACTTAATTAGTTATTTGTGCCTTTATTTTGAAAGTCTACCTGGATTTTGCGTATTTATTATTGCCAACTGGACCACTGAGCCCTGCACATGCAAAATTGATGTTCGAGGGTTACTTTGAATTGACCAGGCTGCTGTATTTGATGAATTGGGAGAACATGTTATAACATTCAGTATCAACACTTTCAATACTGAGTTTTGTTTGTATCTGTGACTTAAATCGGTGATTATGGCCCTTGTATTGTCTCAGATCAAATCCAAATGTAGTAGTATTGCCCACCCCAGCTAATAAACTACTCTCATTAGCCCTGGCTCCTCGCAAGCAGCTCTGATGTAGGACAAAAGCAAGCACACTGAAGCTGCAAAATTTCTCAAACGATGAAGCTTGTGTGTCACTCGGACTGACAGAGCTGCCTCTTAGTTTTCCCTCCCTTTGTGCTCTGCTGTTTGTGCTCCTTGGTGTGTAAGTAACAAATGAATGGCCCCTCTGCTCACTCCCTCATAATTACTGCTAATAACCGCAGCATCTACTGCCCTGTAAAACGCATGAGTGTGTGAGCACTGGTGTGAGAGGCAGAGGTCCTGTTTGTGACCAACTATCACCTTTACCAATAGAACTCAAGTCAAAAGATCGACCATGAAGGGATTATGAGTAGGTACCTCTGCTTATGTGTATGTGTCTACCTCTGAGTGTGTGTTCAGGCGTATAAAATCTGAGGGATATCACCCCTGATCCCTTATAGCTTTTTAGAAAGCCTTGAAAACCTGAGACCAAGATTCTATTTACATGAGGAAATGGGAAGATCAGCTATCTCTGCTGCTTTTCTGTTTGTGAGCGCACACATCCACAAACACACACATAAACACACTTACACACACTCATATGCACATATACGCTCACAGAAAAAGCCACCAAATGAAGCGACAATCCCCAGGTGAGGGGGAGATGTACAGACAGCTCAACAGATTCTAGTCAATTATTTGATATAATGAAAAATATTTATACAGCTGATGATACTCTGTACAGTTTAGGGCGAAGAATCCAATAACTATAGGCCGGAAGATTTTTGTTCTGTTGTGTGTGTGTGAGCGCCTGTGAATGTGACTATAATTGGGTTTTGATTGAAACCCCTCTAACCCAAACAAAACGGGTCGCAGTTAAAAAAAAAAAAAAGACATGAAGTGTGTGGTGTGAAAAGCACCGAGAGCACACGTTCGTGAACCAAGAGGAGAGACACCAGATGTAAAAAAAACTATTTGGAAACATTAAACTCTTAATAAGTTAACGTCTTAGTCATCCCCCAAAAGAACGGATGAAATGTTCAAATGGAAGCTGAATGCAAAATCATGGTCAGACTTGATTGAGTCATTAGCTGATGGAGGGGTAATGACAACAAAGCATTGGAAAGCAAGAATGAAATGAGCTGAGACATTAGCTGTGTCAAGACTAATGAAAACCGCTATTAATACAGAGCCACAATTGCCTGTATCATTAGCAGATGTATGACTAATGTGAAAACAGTATTAATTTAGGACCAAATTTAACCAAAGTGACACAGGGGTGGTGATGAAACTGCATTTAACAGAGGGGCATTGAGGTAACGCTGAGGACAATGACACACTTACCTGACATCTAAAATGGACTCGTGGATGCAGCCAAGTCATATAAAACAACACTTAATCACAATTAGTTGAACACTGACTGATTAGAGTTCATCATGAATTAACTGAGTATTAACATTGAGCGTTTTCAGACTGGAAGACCTTCGTCATAGCTGAAGTGCCAAACTCAGTGTAAAAGGTTAGCCATGTAAACACCAGCTCATAACAGTAGCCTTAAAGCTGTAAGAAGTAACATTTCCTCATTAAAATGTTTAAAATTTTAGACATATGTTGAGTTGTATGTCAACTCAACATATGTCAATGACGTCAATGGTCCCAACCGTCATATCTACTGCGCAGACTCTGGCTCCACATGACATCACCAGTGCAAGATGGCAGCGCTCATATCTGGGTTATTTTAGCTTACTGTTTGTACAGACGCAGGAAGTGGAGGACAAGGAAGTGGAGACATGTCGTCTATTTAATGGTCTGTACTAATAATGGCAAAGCCTCCAATACCTGTTGAGATATTAACTCATATATGTCAACATCATGGTGGTACTAAGTGAAAAGTCATGGGATTCCCAAAATTAGCAGGATTCTGATTCATCCTCTGGGAGCCTCTGAGAATGTCCAATTTCATGCCAATCCATCGAGTAGATGTTGAGATATTTGAAGGGGTGAGTAAACACTTTGATCTGCTGGCGGCATTAGATGAAAAGCGAGTAGATGATCAAAGTCGTTGGGATTCATCCTCTGGGCGCCATGAATGTTTGTACCACATGTCATCCATCAAAAGTCGTTGAGATAATTCATGTCTAGGCCATCCTGGGAACTAACAGCAATGACCATGAAAACTTTAGCAATAGATAAAAGCTGATAGCTACTTGCATTCATATTGTGTTATTCAATAGGTCATTGTTGAAAGCGACACATTTCAAAGCTGTCCATTCTGTCTGTTTACCTCTGCCTTCTGTTAGCAACACAACATCAGCAGTCAGTCAGTAATTTGCTGACTCCTGCAGAGAAAGGTTCATTTGTTTTCATCACCAACTAGCTTGAGTGGGCGATGTGTTAATTGCTGCACTGTGCTCACATACTGTATAGATACCATTGTCCAGTGTAAGGAGAAAAAAAAAGTAATTTAAAAATTTCTAAGACAAAAAGTCCATAGAAGCACACTGATCTATATGAACTATCCACAAACACCTGAGGGGATGTTTTAAATGCTTTTTTTAGACTTGGAGATGTGGGTAAACAGTCCTTTGTGTGCATTTAACCTTCACTGCATTTCACCCTCGGTCTGATGCTTTAAAAGAGGAAAAAAAACATCCTTGTTGTTAGAAAGATAGTGAATATACATCTGGCATGAGAGGTAGGTATTTTCAGGTTGTCTCTTTCCTCAAAACTAAGTGAACAGCTTGAGCACTTTGGACAGAGAGATTGCACTTTTAATCAATAGTAGAGATCAAGTTGAGGTTTTGGATACAGACTGATGAGACGACAGGGGAAAGACAGGAGGGGATATATGGATCTGAATTTAATTATTCAACCCTGGGCATATAAGCACAACCTGAATTACCAACCAGAAAACTCACTCTCCTACTCAAAGTCTCCCACACTCCAGACCACGGGGCAGCTGATTTGACCACATGAAACCTTGCCAGCGTGCATTTGTGTGAGAAGAAGCAAGGCAAGATGTTCTCTTTACCAGGGTAGTCTGTAATTTGCCTGTTTTAAATGACAGACTCTTAAACGAGTCTTCTTCCTCATGCATGGGCAACCTGAGAATTAAAAAGAAAAGGCAAAAAAGATACTTGTAATTGGGCGTAATTACTGCCAACCCATCTTATGAAGCAGGGCCTTGCTGCTGGGGAGGTCAAACATATTTAAATGCAAATGGCTGCCGTTGCCAACAAGTATAACTTTCAAGTTTAATTTCGCCTCTTGCCTCGGCTGTCTGACGAGTGACGACCTGTCTGTGTATAGAAAGATTAGGACTGTCCCTCACAGAGTGCCTGTTCAATGGGCCTGTTCTCTTACAGCCTCTCACTGCCTCTGTCATGCTCTGCTCAAATGGACACACAAAATTCATACGCCATGATTTCCTGAACACATGAGAAACTGATTATGTTCTTTCTTATTATAGATGATCAACCATCATTAAAGGAGTCATCCCAACCGGCAAATTAACAGCATTTCAACTTAATGAGTTGTAGTTCATGAATGTCTTTCATGTTAAGATCTGAGCCCTTTTTACATGTAGATCTCGCCAATGAACTGCGGCAATGAAGGCTTGTCATTATGTTAGCTTTACTTATTCACACTAAACCAAACAGCATTGCTATAAAGCTGCCCCAGGGTGTGATTTCAGATAGCGTACCAGCATTCCGAAAGCGAAAGAGGCGTGAAGTAACACAACAACGTCAACGTCAGCGTCTAATGTGACACCCAGTGTTAGGCAAGTTTTATAATTAGTTACAGTTACTACTAACTTCTCTCAAAAGTAATTGAATTACATTACAAATTAATGCATATAAAAGTAATTAGTCAGTCTTTTCTAAAGAGCTCCAAGAGGCTTACTCCTTCTTTCATAAAGTACCCAGTTACAAAAATGCTTTACTGGTGGCCTCCATCGTGCAAAGTGCACTCAGTAATTAGGCCCATGCTAAAGTGCTAAAATATTTGCTCCCCATCCTGATGAAAATGCCTACAGTGCATACATAAGCGTGCATATGTGCTCATGAACAAGCAGTATACCGCATCAGTTTAGGAGTCTGAAAATAAGGTCACCCTATTGTTGGTGTGACACACTGGGACAGACTTGGGGAACGCTAGAAAAACTACATGACCTAACTAACCCTCGCCCATTTGTTCGCACTCATCATTAAGAAGACACAAGACTATATAGTCAATAGCCAGGCTGTATTTAAGCATAGTGGTAGTTTCCGCTAAATGCTAATGTTAGCATGGCGACATGGTCACCACGACAATGTTGTTTAGCAAGCATAATGTATACCATGTTCACTATATTAGTTAAGCTTGTTTGCATGCTAACATTTGTTAATTATCACTAAACACAAGGAACAACTGTGGCTGATGGGAAAAGTGTTAATTTTGCACATAGTAACATAGTAAACAAATGTTTGTTTGTTTTTCTAATGATGGTATTAGAAGAAATGGTAATAGATAACCACAGTGATTACAATCATTCAGGGGAATACAAATGTCTGCACCAAGTTTCATGGCAATTCATCCAGGAGTTTTTGAGACATTTCACTCAAAATTACAAATGTGAACCTCATGGTGGCGCTGGATGAAAAGTCAGGGGTCACCAGTGTTGGCAGAATTCAACTTCTGGGGATCACTAATATCTGCACAAAATTTTATGGTGCTCTATCCAATAGTGGTCGAGATATTTCAGTCTGAACCAAAGTGGTTGGCAGACACACTGCTATTACCATATAGAGCCATGCTGCCAGCGTGGCTAAATACCATTTAGTAGGTTGCTACACTTGTTTTTAAAACAGTCCTGCAATAAATCCTACTCTTGTAATGACTATAATGATTAGATTTGTTTGGCATTGTCAGACCACAGACTGTTGATATAAAAAATCTTGATACACCATCTATCAGTCTGACACACATATTTTTGACCAAACCCTAGTTACAACCATGACAGCAAACTGTGCACACATACAAACACAGAAATATGCACACAAAAGCCACCTGCTCACAGAATACAATCTCTTCTCTACACACACAAACACACATACACACAAACACACATACTCAAGCATTCTGCACCGCACAAGACAATATCTCCTGGGATATTAGAAAGAGGCAGAGATCCATACAGAGCTGAACTTGCTGTCAGTGGGGAGCATCAGTAATTAAATTGCATATGCATACAGTAGCATAGGCCACAGACTGGCTGAACTGACAGTGCAACAGCAAAATGCATGACAGGCACCACACGGCAAGGAAATATCACAGGGAGAAGAAAACAGGGTGCTGACAGAGAGGGGAAGGAGGGATGGAGGGCAGTAAAAAGACATTGGATATCTGGGGAAGAGGAGAGAAACATACTGGAAGGCAAAGGCGTCCCTGCACAGAAATTCAGACAACTCAAACTAATCTCACACTGGTAAAGCAAAAACTAAGCAAACAGCCACAAAGCAAGGTATTAAACATGCCAGATGCTGCCAAGCTCATACAATCCCTTACATACACATACACATATACACACATTTACCTGTAAACATATTCATGAGGTATGCGCTGAAAAACACTGTCAAGGATCCATCCTGGACTTACATAAAGAACGTCTTCAAGCCAGCCTTACTGGAATGTGAATAGAAAACAGTGGCACACAGCATTCATCACTAGCTTTCATTGCACATGACAGCCGGT
>JAJHUR010085201.1:0-36854 GCA_027495735.1 Lutjanus campechanus | reverse complement strand
TTGTTTTAGCAGGAAACTTGCTCAGCATTTACAATGACTGCATTAAGTGTATCTGCATTAGAGTGAGTTAGAGAGTGTGCAGTGTTCAGCTGGACTGAAATAGGATGTGAGATACTTTGTAGTGTTGAGCACTGGACCAGTTAAATCACTGAATAACATGATGTATGCTAAATGTTAGCACAGAGGTTACTGCACAGCTACTTTATTTCAATAACATGTACATATTTTTATAATATTTTCCAATTTTGTGTTTTCATTTTTTATTTTAGTTGAAGTTCAGTTTTGCGTTTGAGGGTTTAGACTTAGTTTTAGAGTCAGAGTTAGGTTTAAGTTAGGGTAAGGATCAGGTTGCGGGGCTAAAACTATCACTCACAAGAGTCATAATCTTGCTCTGGTTCGGGTCATAATCATGGTTATAATTATAATTATTGTTTAGGTGCAGTCCCTGTGACATCATGTCCAAAAAGAAAAATGAAAAAATAATAATAAAAAAGAAACAAGGGGGAAAAAGAAGAAAGGATCAGTTCATGGGATTATGTTTAGTATTTTCAGTTTGTGTTGAAATAAATCAACCTTTGAGGTATTATTGAAGTTGACTAACTGCTCACAAGCTATTGCCACACTCAAAGAGAGGTTAAAGGTTGCAGTAAGGGTAAGAAGCACCATGGTTAGGTTTTGTAGTCAGTATCTCAGAAGTCATTCCCACACTCAAAAAGAGGGTTAGGGAATTCATTGTGTCAACGACAGGCACCATGAATATAGTAAAACAATAAAATGTGCATAAAGTATATATAAATACAATGTGTGTGCATGTGTGTGAACACACACAGAGGCACACAGAACAATATCTTGCCCACGCTACACAAATATTATTAGCAGGTAACTCTGTCAGTAAATGATCCTCTGACTGTCCTTTGTTATTCAGATAACTTGCACTTGGAGTCTTCACACAGGGCAACCTGGGGTCACGAGCACTCGTCCCAAGGGGATGAGTGTGTGTTGTGTGCAGAAAAAAAAAACAGCGGGATGTGCAGAGTTAGCCAAGCAGAGCTGAGCAAGATCCATCATTTCCACCATCTCCCATTTGTTTCTCCTCTCTGAACTCCCTCCATCCTTACCTCCCACCTCCTCTGCTCTTCCTCTTCCTCCCTTACTGCCCCTTTCCTGCCTCTTCCTCTCTCTCCTTCTGCGTCCATCATCTCCAGTCCACCTCTCTCTCACACACACATACACAGGCCTGCTCTTTTCTCTTTCACTTTCACTAATTAGTTCCTTTGTTTTTGCTTTACTTTTCCTTTCATATTTTGTCACAGGCCTGAGTGCCAAGAAGGCACACAACAACACAAGAAAATACTATAATGCAGGGATTCAAACAATGCATTTAACACACACACACACACACACACACACTTGCAAAGGCAAGTGCAGCTGTGTGTCAGCCACAATTATGCAGTAATGTCAGTGCTTTTGCACTTTGAGCGAGATTTGCTAAAATAGAGAGTAGAAATGTCTGTTTTCTGTTCCCCCGCACACAAGCGCTCATGCACACTATCAGAAACACACACACACACACACACACACACACACACATTCACACACTCTTCGCAGTGCAGTCTGGTTAGTTGCCGGGTATCTATTACCTGCCAGTCTGCTCTGATCTCTTTGGACAGCTCTGATCAAAAGATGTCATCCGACCTACTCGACCGGGCTCGCTGGGGAAGTTAGCAAGGGGGAACGTTTGTGTACGTGTGTGCGCGCGCATGTGTGTTTGGGAGTAAATCACACAGTGGTCTGGGTGTAAATAAAATGACAGGATCACTTTAAGGTCCTGTCAAGTAGGCAGGAGGCGATTATGATAACGCCCGCTCTGTTCCAACGCAAACGGGCACACTTAAATTCACCGGCCGCCGGAGCATAATATACATGATATAGCTCTTTTTCTGTCTCTTCCTGCCTCCTGCCTCGGTGTCGCCTTTTCTTTTCCTTTCTTTTTCCTCCATCTCTTGTGCACTAATACCTTTTTTTTTTCTTTTTGGTTATCACTGGTACAGGCCTGAGGTGCATCTGCTGAGAACTGATTGAAAGCAATTGTCAGTCACAGGCATATTCAGCCTTTAAAGGGATAGTTCAGATTATGTTTTTTTATGGTACTGTGTTCACTTTATATACTTTAGAATATTTACTATGCTTATTGATGTACCTGTTCACACACCAGTACTAGTATTTAGTTATCTCTGTTCTTTATTATTTTTAATTGTAGTGTACTATTGTATTGCCTAGTTTTTTTTCCTTATTTACTATCATTTCTTTCCTTTCTTCTCATATTTCTGCTGCTGTGAGACTGAAATTTCCCCACAGGAGTAAATAAAGAGCTACCTGCAATGTTTCTTCCATTGTTCCTGACATATAAACTTAGAAAAATAATTAAAATGTGATGTAGGGTTGTATGTGGCTCTAATCAATCTAATCGACATGCTCCCTGTTTTAAGAGGCAGTGAGGGGCACCAGCTTGGAAGCTAAGGATCAGCAACAAAAGGTATTTTGGCCATATACAAAAGGTCCACCCACACAAATCAGTATCAGTTAATATTTTCACCACTTTACTTTGCCATCAGATGGCCTTTTCCAGTGGGAAACCACTGTTACGTGAGACAAATATCGTTTTCTCCAAACCAACCAAACTCCACGGGGAAAATCAGCAATTTCATCTCGCAGAACACAGGAGCCGGTAGTCTACAACTTCCTCAATCTGTCTGTTTGTTTGTGCTGTTATGTGACTTTGGTGAATCCAAACTAACCCTTTAAAACACTTAGGTCGCATTATAACACAAACAAAGTAACAGATTGAGGCAGCAGTGGACCAGCAGCTCCCGTGTTCTGTCAGGTAAAATGACTGATTTCGCCTCTGGAGTTTGGTTGGTTTGGAGACAGCAATATTTGGCTTATATAACAGTGGTTTCCCGTCAGATAATGCTGTCTGACGGCAAAGTTAAACAGTGAAAATATTCTAAATATAGCGTACATTAAAGTGATATTGATTTTTTTAGAGGTGGACATTGTTTTTTACACCTTTTGATCTCATACATTGCTTAGCAACTGTATTGCTACTCCTCTCTGCCTCTCCAAATTGGGGCCGTGCTGACGACCATCTATTGTAGGTAATACACTACACAAGTATAAGGATACATACCTCATACAACCACACATCAAATAGCCCGAACTACACACGTTTATATTTACACGTAGACACATGCTCTCACTGAAAACATCTCAAAATTCAATGCATCTCCTCCACGGAAGAGAAATAAAGAGAATTCCCCAAAAATGAATTTGTAAAACAAAGCGAACACAGATGTAAAAGAGCAGAGGCGAAGCTCTGTCTGAGCAATAAAAGGTGTAAATTGTGAGGGGTTTTAGAGGAAAGAAAAACGGCTGGCAATAAAGCTGGAAAACAGCACTGCTCCGAGGCAATTTAGACTGCAAAACACAAACCATTAAGTTTGTGCATTATCTTTTAATTTAATCTTGAATGATTTATAATCCATCACGCAAGGCTTCAACCATATCCAATTATTCTCTGCTGCTTGATTGACAACAAAGGTGATTTATTAAGCTAATAAAAACTGATGTGCTCTCTCCACTGAAAATAACCAGCCGGACCGAGAGCTTAAAGACACACTCGCCCACAAATGCACCTACACACACCTCCTTACCTAAGAGGAAAAAGATCAATACCTTGTGTGTGCATTTTGAAGTGTGTGTTCTTGTGTGTACGGGCTTGTGGGAACCCTTTGAACAATCACTTAAGTATCTCTTTACTTAAAAGAGAAATCAGTCTCCATCTGTCCCTGCCGCTCTCTTGTTGTGCCAGAAACGTCGGAAATCAAAATGTCAAGCGTAGTGACGAGCGATGGTTTTTCCCTATGCAAGGCCGAGTGATTATATTAGGCTTTAATTCCTCCATCCACGGCATATATGTCATCTTAGTCTCCGCTTTATCTGCTAATGTTACGCTCAATCACTTGATATTAATGGAAAAGAGAGCCAGGGGGCCCCGTAATGGTGGCGAGTGTGCGAGCGTGCGTGCGTGTGCGTGCCGGTCTTTGTTGATGAGCGGCGGGGTGGGGTGGGGTGGAGGGGGTTAACGGCCCCAGAGTTCACATGCATATCAATGTAGGAGAGTGCCATTAAGAAATATTAGCATGTTTACAGCGCCGAGCCATGTATGAGACTCATTTAATGAGGCTTAGAGTCACATTCACACATGTTTTAATGCGGCGCTGCAAACACACACACACACACACACACACACACACACACACACACACACACACACACACACACACACACACACAAACACACACTACATGGCCTGTTTTCACTGGCACTTTTCAGAATTCAGGTATTGTCGTCATGTGTGCTGACATATTTGTAAATGTGGACTTCATGAAGTTGGGTTTTTCGCTTTCATTTTTATAACTTACTTCATAATTTGTATATTACTCTTGTACATTTTTACATTTTAGTATAGTCTGTACAGATTTTATATTATATGTATATAGAGAGATAATTATTTTGAACATTTGTTAAAAGTATGCCAAGGATTTTCTTATATTGTGTACACAACTGTTTCCATTTTGTTAAATGTTGGGGTTTGTTTTTCTAGCTACTTTTCTCTTTCGGTGTTTACATTTATACTTATGGTCCATGTGCTTTGTAAGATATTTCTTTATTTGTCCCACAACGGTGAAATTTACAAAATGTGTCTGATGACTTGCTGCTGTAACCCTGCTGTGATCCCCTGTGGGATCAGTAAAGCACCATCTATCTATCTATTTAACATTTTGGACATATTTTTAAAAATATTTTGCACATATTTTCCATATATGATGGTCAATTTTTGTATTTTATTTTAGTTTAAAGATCTGTTTGATACTTAAAAACCTGGTTTCAGGGTTAGAGTTTGGCACTTAGTTGTAATAGGTAAGTTTATGGCAAAGGGCTAGGGGCCCATAAAGTGTACAGAATTCACAAATTATTGTCATGTATGCTGACAAGTTTGTTAATTCGGACTTTATGAAGTTGGATTTTAGGGCGACTGTCTTAATTACAGTTGAAATTCTAAACAAATTTTCTCAAAAGTGGATCAGGATGAGAATAATCATATAAAAGGAAGGAAGTCTGCCTTTCCATAACCGTAAAGAAACTTTTTTTCAGGGTTAAGATAAGGTTAGAATATCTTAATATAAGTACAGTAGTTTGGCACTGTGAAGGTAATCCAAAAACCTGCTGGATTCTGCACAGACACATAATGACCAATTACCTGACTGATGTGACAGATCTGACAGAAATCTTGATGAGACCCAGACACAGTGAGCATTTTCTCTGTTCACTGTCCGCGCAGCTTCTCTTCTTCCTAAACTGCGCAAATCACCAAACAGTAACAATCATATATTTTCCAAGATTTCAAAATAAACCTGGTCGCCATGCAAAGCTAAATGATGATGACCAGCAGAGGCAGACAGGAATATTGATGCCATGGATGCAGACAAAACATCATCATGTCATCGTTCTCCAATATCAGTTGTTGAATTGAGTCTTTGTGCTCTCATTAATGCCCTCACAAGTATTTTCCAAATGTATCACATAAGACATGAGACACTTTGCCTTTAGGCATACAATGAAATGACCGTAGTGACCATCGCCTGCTGAGAGGAACACACTCGGTCAACACACACACTTCTTTGCTGTTGGTTGAGGCTAGGGTTGTCATGATAGCAGGATTATAAACTTCAATACTACAATACTACCATACTAGTGTAAAATAATTGTTCTAGATACCTTTTTCCATACCTAAGCTGGAAGGAAAAGGAAGTCCTAGGCACACAGAATGGAATATTTTTCTAAAGTAACAATGTGCACACAGTGCAGGTACAGGAAGTCACTGAACACTGTCTGGTTTTGCTGCAAAACAAATTTCAGGATAGCAAAGACTGAACTGAAGTGAGGTCTTGAATGAGCACTTATAGATCATATTTATATTTTTTTAATTGCTTCTGCGCTTCCCATGCTATGAAATGTTAGTATCGTATTGTTTTAAGCATGTGGCATTTAAAAACGCACACTTTTGACAACTTTATTTGAGGCTGTGACTTCGCCGATCCAAGTTTAACCCGAAGATGCAAATTTGGGCACGTGTGATCACAGCCTGACTCTTGGAAACCAGCAGCAACAGCAACAGGGAAACAAGATTAAATAAAGATAAATAGACAAGATAAATGAGATAAATATGATTAGGCAGTGTCCTCTGTCTATATATCATAAATCAAGGCCTTGGTCTTCAACATGGGGTTGTCTTCAGAATTACTTCCATTTTCCCCCCCAAATTAAAATATGTCTGAAAATACACAAAAACATTAATCCAACATATTACTAGTAAACATACATTGGCCTGTCAGTAAGAAAAGAAATCAACAAAAACTAAACATTTAATACACTGTACACAATACTGACTAAGGCTACCCATGAATCTTCATGCAATAATTTGAGCGAGCTAACCTGCTGTATCAGTGTGACAGCTATCCACAATGGCAACTCAATTAACTATGTATTACTGAAACATATTGACCAATTAGCTGTATTATTATCCCGAGTGGATCATTTTGCAACTTCACAAGCAAGAAACCCTCACATCAGATGTCCGCTCACATCAGAAACCACCAGTGACACCAGCGTGAGGCTAACGCAGCTAACATTAGCCATGCTACAACTGCTGCTGACTTAGCAGCTGCAGGTGAGAGCAAACGAGAGAAGACCTAAAAATATTTGAGGCGATGTATATGAACCAGGGGGTCCCGGCTCTGTCTCTTGATCACCTGAGGCAGTGGTTCTCAACCTGATGTTAGGGACCCCAAAGGGTGTCACAAGATCAATTATGGGGGTCACCAGATTGTCGTGGAAAATAAAATATTTTGGCAAGCAGCTCTTAGTGACATCAGTCCCTGAAAGACTTTCAACTTAAGGGACAAATAGGCAGACAGAGAGGGTCATGAACACCATCCATGGCCTGACAAATGTTGAAGCCCCCTGAATAAAGGCAAATATAACATAAATGCTATTTATTCTTGTGTTTAGCTTTGGCAACAAACACTGCTGCATGTGTCATGTCAATGAACAGAACACGAATTGCAGAGAGAAAAGGAGCTGCATCCTGAAATGGAACAAAATAATTGAAAATTAAGTCGCCATCAGTCCACAGTGTGTTTCTATGACTACTTACAACACACGTACACACACACTCAACACAAAGATACTGACACACGCAGCTTCATTTGGACCTAACACTGTTCTGCAGTGGCGTTTCAGCACATTTTAAAGCTGAATTTCAAAACCTGAGGCCTTCATTTAGATTAAAATATCAGGAGGGGATTTCATAAAAAAAGCAATCCCACAAAGTCTTCTGTCTCTTTTATATTGTTCCATAGTTTCAATAAAAGTTTTTATTAGATGTTGATACTGCTGCTCTGGGACCTTCTGTACGTCTCCCCTCCATCAAAGGCTTTCATTTGACTTCTAATAACTTCTTCCCCTTTCATCATCTTTGTACTAACATGAAATTAAAATGTAATCTGAGAGTTAAAACAGGTCCGTTCCCCCGGCTTTGATTTGTAGTTAGCGTGTTGTTAGCATATTAGTGTGACTGCACAAACGTCACATGATGTATGTCTGGCCCTCGCCAAGCCATCAACACCTTTCCTCTTGTCCATGGGGTGCAGAGTGTGTGTCAGGGGGAAAGATGGGTTTTCAGTTTCAAAGCACTGGATTTGTGTGTCTGCGACTGTGTGTGTGTGTGTTTCCAGCAGGGCAGTAAATACACAGACAGCAATGAATTATGCCAGGAAGGAGACCGCCATTTTAAATCATGTAATTAGGCCTGAAGACCAGCAAAAAAGGAAAGGAAATGTCTTTTATGTCACGCAAAAAAATGTCAGAATGCTACTAGTGATGTGTCTGTGTAGGTGTGTGTGTGTGTGTCCATCTGTGTTTATCTATAAAAACACCTCAGTATACCCAAAGAGCCCCCAAGACATGTCACCCAGGCTACAGGTAGAGCAAGAAGACAAACAAGGCCCTGTCTAACTACACAACCTCAGAGTGCTGTTATGGCAACCGAGCCTTAAGAGAATACAGATGTGCACATGAAAACACACACACACACTCACACAGACACACACATACACATGCAAGGAGAGATTAAAGAGCTTAAAATACATAGAGAAATGTTGAGAAGGTGTGAATGAAAATGTGCCTGTCTTGTCTTTAAAATACTGTCAGGTTTTTTTTCCTGGTTCCTGGTCATTCTTTTCCTCCTGCATTACTTTTCAGAAGCATTTTCTATGATGCCGATGACTGTGATGCATTATAAATGTACTTATAATGCTTAATAATCTGCTATAATTATAGCATAAGCACTCCTTGCAAATGTCAGTGAATGACCAGTAATTTACTAACTATTATGGTACTTGACCTTATAAGTCATTATAAAATTCTCTATGTTATGCTTATTTTTATAAAGCATAATGAATATTTATGAGTGCTTCTAACTATAATTATATCATGCTATAAGCAGATTATAACACATTAGTGTGTTTAAAATAGGGCTGCAACTACTTGCAACTGCAATTATCGATTCCTAAAATCCAAGATGATGTAATCAAATGTCTGTTTTTTTTTTGTCCACAAAACAAAGATATTCAATTTCCTGTCACAGAGGAGTAAAGGAACCAGAAAATATTCACGTTTTAAGAAGCTGAAAACAGAGAATTTGGACATTTTTTATTAAAAAGTGACTGAAAGTGATTAATCGGCTATCATAATCCTTGGCAATTGTTTTAATAATCAATTACTAATCAATTACTTGATAAATTGTTGCAGCTCTAGGTTATAATGCATTACAGACATGCACTCAGAAAGTGCACCCCATGTACTGAGGCTGAAGTCCTCTGCAGCGGCCCAGGTTCACTTGTGACCTGCAGCCCTTTGCTGTGTGTCATCCCCCCGTCTCTGTCCTCCCCTTTTCCTGTCTACTTTTGGCTATTCTGTCAAATAAAGGCTCAACACAAACTATCAAAAGCCTAGCTAGTGAGTGAATAAATGATGTTTACTTATGGCATATATACTAGTTCATTACTAAATGTATATATTTTAGTGGCAAAATGTTACAAGAAGCGAGTCTGAGCACTTTTTTGTTAAAGATTTTTGCCATAAAATGACTGTCAAACTGAGTTGATTTTGCAATTTATGTGAACAAATACAATTTAAAAGTACTTTAGTACACTGCTGCATTCTATTAGATGCAACTAATGACATTCAGAATGAATTGCTAAAATAAATCTTTGAATATTTGCCATTTAATCCAAATTAAAATCCTCTCAACATCAAGAGACAACACTACGAATGTGTGTTTGTCTGCCCCTTAGAATAAAACAGCAGCTTAAGTGGAAGCTCCAAGGAGACAGTGGTCCCTATATGCATGTTTGACTGCAAATGACTCCCATTAGCAAGTGGTTCTCAAACTAAGTGGCGGGCCCCCCTGATGGGCCACAAGGCCACTGCAGTTGGGCCGTGGATGACCAGAGGAAAAATGCGGAGTGAAGAAAAGTTGAATGAATACGATTTATGTAGAGAAAATAAACAAACAAGAGTTTGTTCATACTGTCATGGTGACCTTTATTTCCCTAAAATTCAACTTGGATCATTTTTTTTTTATTAGCTGCTTTCCCAATCATTGTTAATTATTGGTAGAAAAATTGTGGGCTGTGAACTTTTTTTTTGGCTTCTGTAGAAGGTGCATGTCAGAAAAAAGTTCGAGAACCACTGCATAAAATCCTCAATGACGATACATACTGTACATGGTGAATGAATGTGCAGAGAATCATATGAAAACATGCAAACTGACCGTGTGTGCGCATGTGTGATGTGTGTGTGTGTGACCGAGTCAGCTCTTTACTGTATATCAAACCATTTCAGTGCTGCACCGTATCATGTCACGAAGATTCTCCGTGTTACAGCCTCGCGCAACTTACACACGCACACACACCAACACGATACATGCAGTAACCATGGTGTTGGAGACACATAACTGTGATTTGTGACAGCTGTGAGCAGGACATCATGTGACAGCTGCACAAACACACATATGCACACACACACACACACACACACACACACACACACACACACACGTTCCCTCAATGTAAAACAGACCGTCCGTGATGTCTGGCATGCCTTGACACAGGCCACAATTGATTAGTGTGATTTACAACATGTCTCCCTCACACACAGACACACAGTACACACACATGCAGACACTTTCTGTCAGTGTGTGTGTTTGCATGAGTGTGATCATGTGTGTGTGTGCGCTGATCTGCCTTTGTATCAGGCCTGTGGAATCCATAAACACTGCGTCTTGTCAGGACTTTGCCTACAGTGTTTCCTCTATCGACGGGAAGTGACAAACTTTACTCTGTCTCGCACACACACACACACACACACACACACACAGACACACACACACAGTCACCAGTCACATCCCTGCAACGCTGCTAAAAAGCCTGTTTATAAAAATCAGTTCCCATGCAGGTTTTATTTTGAAAAATAACCCCTTTGTGTGTTTCTAATTACAGACACAAAAATCCCGCGGCAATATTACTCTTTTAAAGGGATAGTTTGTGGTTTTTTGAAGTGGGGCTGTATTAAACACAGTCAGTGTATTACCTACAGTAGATGGTGGTCAGCACACGTTCAGTTTGGAGAAGCTGCAGGAGTACCAGTGCAGGAAGCTAAGCAATGTACTGCTATAGACGGGGTCGGCAAAAAACACATTTCAGCCGCTGAAAAGTCAGTATCAGTTTAAAGGTATAATCTGCAACATTTTCCTCAAGTAAACAATGCGCATTGTTTTGCTGTGCTTAGGACGTTTTGCAAACTCAAAACATTGGTATGATGTCCTGATGCGTTTAGGAACAGCTCGGACAAATCCTACTGACTCTACCTTTAAGTGCATGATAATAAGAATATTTTCTCTGCTTTACCTTGCCATCAGACAGCCTTTTCTGATGGGTAATGACCATTATACCAGCCAAATATTGCTCTCTGCAAACACATTTTGTATTAAGAATATTTTTACCACTTTACCTTGCCATCTGACTTTTCTGAGAGGAAACTGCTGTTGCTCTTTCCAAAGCAACCAAACTCCTTTGGCAAAATCATTCATTGTATCTCACAGAACACAGGTTGTTGCTGGTGTACTGCTTCCTCCATCTATTAGTTTTTATGTGCTGTGTGACTTTGATAGAGCCAAACTGATGTTTCAAAACACTGTTTCAGGCCTGTGGAATCCACAAGTAGCATTGCGGTAGACCTTCGACTCCTGTGTTCCGTGAGGTACTGTAGAATTACTAATTTTGCCAGTGGAGTCTGGTTGTTTTTGGAGAGAGCTCTATTTTGGTTATATAACAGAGGTTTCCTGTCCAAAAAGGCGTCTGATGGTAAGGTTAAGTGGTAAAAACATTCTTAATACAGTGAACACTTACAGATTGTGTTAAGCAACAATAAATGTGTATTCTGCGTTTGTCACACCACAGAAACGTGTTATTAACCTCCCAGCCAAAGTTGAATGTGTCAGTGTCAAACACCACTATGACCTGAAAACAACCTGAAACATGGACGCTCTGTCTAACAGCTTTATTGGACGTGTCCAGACGTGTTTGAGCCACCAGAGCCAGAAGACGGTGGCATGATGTTTTTTGTTTTGTTTTTTTCTGTTGTTGGAACTGAAGTGAGCTGAAGTGAACTGCTGGACTGATTTGGACTGAGAGAGTCACTGAAGGTGTGTTTGTAACTGACAGTTAGGGAGGGGGAGGAGAGGGCGGAGGCGGTGTCATTCATGTGTCCGTTTGTGGGGCTTAGGGGCTATAGTGTTGGGGGACCATGGCTCCGGCAAGTCACTGAGCCCTGTTTCAGGTCATGTTTCCGTCCAAAAAATCCTGAATACAGAAATCGTGAACAACAGTTAAAAAGGTTTAACTACAATTCAGTAGTTCTCATTGTTTTCATGTTTTCAGCAACTGTTTTCTAACATGTATAATGTCTTGACATGAAAAACATGAAAACACTTTCCTTTTCATGGACTTTAAACTGACAGCAGTACATTATTCAGCTTCCTACACTGGTGCTCCTGCTGCTTCTCCAAACTAGGGTCATGCCAACCATGAATGTACAGTAATATACTGACTGTGGATGAGTTGGATACCTCATACAACCCCACTTTAAAAAATCACATGGTGTTTAACCAAAAATACCTCAATTAAAGTAAGTTTTTACAGACTTGATCACATTTTCTGAACAAGTGGGGGGAAAAAAAATCCAACACCACACAAAACTACATTTGTGCCCCATCACCCTGGGCGCTGGGAACAAAACAATGGGTGGTATTTACGGAGCGATCTCGCAAAATTTGACTGGACAGCTTTTGAAAAAAAACTGCGCCTGCATCAAAAGGAGGCAATTTAGGATCTTTGGATAAGCTCAAATTGAAGGGATGTGATGTTACAGATGTTGCTGAATGAGACGTTTCATTCAAAAGCTGAACTTAATTTGGGGGGGAAAAAAAGAAACATGGTTTGACGTAGCTTCTGTCATTTCAAAGAGTGCCAGAAGTCTTTTTAATTTTATGCTTTGTGCACTAGCAAACAAAACTATCTCATAGTCAGTGCTCATTAATTTTAATATACAAATATTTACATCTTGTACGTTAAAGCCTCGAGATGCTCCATAACTTCAATCACATTTCACAGTGAGTTTAACTTTGAGTCTGGCTATCATTTTCCCTGAGTTTTTCCAAATAATGGATATCTCATTTCTCTTTTCATTCCAGAGTGACACAGCTCCAGCTCCCCATGATGGAAGTCAGAGTAGATGAATCCATCAGTCTTAATCGCAGGCTGAGATATGCAATGGTTGCTTTGGCTTAAGCCATGTGGTGACGATTCATAGAGAACAGCCAAGTGAAATGAGGCCCATATGACATAAGGGAGTCGTTTAACACACATTATTGAGATTGTTTATTTTAAAAATCATGACAGATAAGAGTTCAGGAATGTTGAACGATTAATAGATTCCTCAGAAAGACACACTGTTTTTTTTTTGGTTTCAACAACTCGGTCTGAGAAAATATTTAATTCAGAGACAGAATCTAGAGGAAGATTATTTTATGGAAGCTAATTTCTACCAGTACAAGTACAAAAAAAAAAAAAAAAAAACAAAAAAAAATCCCCATGTTAAGTCATCGGTATGGAATCAATAAATGGCCAAAATTATGATACAAAGTCAGAATTATTAGATAAAAAAGTCATAATTATGAGATAGAAACTCAAAAGTATGAGATAAAAAGTTATAATTATGTGATTAAAAATTCATAATTATAAGATACAAAGTCATAATTATGATATGATATGTCTAGATTATGAGATGCAGTCTTATTTAAGACATAGTCATAATAGTGAGACACAAAAACATGCTTACAAGATACAAAGTCATTATGTGATATAAAGTCATAATTGTGAGATAAAATGTCTAAATTATGAGATGCAGTCTTATTTAAGAGATAAAAAGTCATAATAGTGACACACAAAATCATATTTATGAGATAAAAAGTACTAATAGTGAGATAAAAACTCAAGATTATGAGATACAAAGTGATAATTATGTGATAAAAAGTCATAATTATGATATTAAGAGCCTAAATTATGGGATGCAGTCTTATTTACGAGATAAAAAGTCATAATTTGAGAAACAAAATAATATTTATGAGGAAAAAAAAGTCATAACTATGATATAAAGAGGCAAAATTATTAGATAAAAAGTCAGAATTAGACAAAATTATTCATAGGAAACTGACTTTTCATCTCATAGTTTTGACTTTTTTCATCTCATAATTTATTTATTTCCATGATTTTTTTAAATCTCATAATTATCATGGGGATATTTTTTTTCTTTTACTGGCAGAAACAGGCTTCCATATTTTTTGTAAAGGTTCAGAGACAGAAAAAATAAAAAGTGAGCCTGAAAGAGAAACACGACTGTAAATGTTTTCTATTTCCAGGCCTTCAGACGCGCGTGTGAAGTGTTTCGGAGTTAATTCCACTCATACAGTTGCACTTGTAGCTTTGCATTGGGAGGCGTTTAACACTCAAGCTTATAATGGTCGATGAATCAATAGCTACATGTTAACCAATCAAGTGTCTATTGACTGGGTTATAAGTGCTAATGAAAGGCACACACACTCACACACCCCTCCTTCCTCTGCCTGCTCTCCCCAACTGTGGATTCGGTGCTCGTGATTTAGTGCAACAACGTGCCTTTAAATAGCCTGTGTTCCTTCATTTAGTTCAATCAAAACAGAGACTTTCATTTCTGTGTCGCTGGGTTGTGTGATGTTTACGAGGTGGAGTGTGTGTGTGTGTGTGTGTGAGTGTGTGAGAGAGAGAGAGAGAAAAAGGGGGTGGATGGAGGGCAGAGAGAAACAGAGAGTGAGAGCTGTGAGACTGGATATAACCTGGGGCAAGGCTCCAGGCTAAATCATTCCTGGAAGAGTGGCAGAAAAGGTAGAAAGCAAAATGTTAAATGCTGACTGATGCTCTGTCTGCTGCTCCCATCTCTGCTGCTCCCTCTGTCTCCTTCTCCCTGCTCTGTGTATTTCTGCAGCCGCACGTCTTCCTTCCATTCTCTCCCTCTCTCCCTGAGTCTCTGTCAATCTGTCTTCCTATCTGTCCCCGTGTCTTCATACCCACCACACTGTCTTATCTGCACAGCAAAATGTTTGTATCGCCAAAAATCAGCGTTTAGACATTTATTTCCACATTTGTACTTCATTTTTCTAGTTCTAACAAACCAAGAAATACTTAATAATCACATAATGGACAATATAAAAGTGATAAACATCCCATATGGAAGAGAATTGCAAAAAGACTTATGAGAATTCCTCATTGCCTATAATATTAAGAGTTTGTGTGTGTGTGTGTGTGTGTGTGTGTGTGTGTGTGTGTGTGTGTGTGGGGGGGGTATTATGAGATAAAGACTAAAAATGATGAGATACAACGTCATATTTGTGGAATAAAAAAATCATAATTATGAGAAAAGGCAAAATTATGAAACAAAACGTCAGAATTCAAAGACAAAAGTATGCATAAGAATTTTAAGTTTGACTTTTTTGTCTCATAATTTATTTATCTTTTTTTTTAGATTAGCCTGTTGACTTTTTATCTCACATTTTTGACTTTTTTATTGATTTAATCGATTGGTCAGTTGCAAGAAAACTGACTGTCAACTTTTTAAACAGTTGATTAGTCCTTTCAGCCACTTTCAAGCAAAAATGTCAAACATTTGCTGGTTGCAGCTTCTTAAATATGAGGATTTGCTGCTTTTCTTTGCCATTTATGACAGAACATGAAGAGTCTTTGAACATTTTTCACACTTTTTTGACATGTTTTAGAGAAGGATTAATCATAAAAACAATCAACAGATTAATTGACAATGAGAGAAACTGTTAGTTGCAGCCCTACTATGATTTACTCACGAAAGAAACCACTTTTGCGGTTTTCTCATGAAACATAATTAGAAGAATTATGTATGCATCAAGTAAATAATATTTTGTTTTTAAGTGAAGTGCCTGGCAAATTATGTTTTATGTAAACATTTAAGCACGTCTCAATTATAAAGAGTGAAATATCATGTTTTTTTATATCTAAATATACTCCATTATGTTTTTTGTTTTTTATTTGTATGTCTCATAGTGATTACATGTGTCACAAGGCTTTCATAAAAATATTTAATTAAGATTTAATATTTGATTTAATGCTTGCAAGATATCAGTCTCATTAACAGTTGCCAAACTCATATAAGTTTGACATGACTTTCCTGTGCGCTGGCAGTTTCTTTGCTTTGTTTTATTGTGTTCTGCTTTGTCGTGTATATTTGTCTACTTTTGTTATCTGAGTTGTGGGGAAAAGGAAAATGCTCATAAGTAAAATATTCAAAAAAACAACAATATCGTAGAGGCGTTGACAGTCAGATATATTACTTTTAAGTCCCTGAATTATAAATGTTTCATACTACACAAATTTACTGCGGATCTTTTGCCTGGTTTTACTGTCATATAGTATATTACTTCCATATGTAAACTTCAAGTTTCAGATAAAAGTTATAAGCATTTAGTAAAATATATCTTTATCTTTTCTATCCCATCTTTGGGGTGTTAAAGTCTGTTGGTAAGTATTTAACAACAACTAAAAATGTGAAATCATTTATAAAGTCACCTCAAACTACATGAACAGCTCTTGACATGACATATGAACCAGCTGGAGTTGGGACTACCCCCAGCCCCCTCCCTTTTGAAACACTTGCTATTGGACAAGGAAAGATATGAGCACTTAAAATATAACAAGTTATGCAGCTATATCAATTTTTACAACTTGTAAACATAGTGTTGAACTTAAATACAGAAAATCAATAATAATATTTGAAAAAAAAACCCACTCAGAATAAATCAAATTTTAAATTGAGTTATTTACCAATAAATAAAAAAACAGTGAAAAATGAAATTCCCACAACTCAATTTTACCACTTAAATAAAGAGGAAGATGGCAGTTTGAACATTTCCAAAACTTTCAGCTCAATCACAGCTCTGCTAATCTGCTGTCCTTCATTCTTTTTGTGCTCTCACTCTTCCCTGTCATGTTCCTGTAAGTGCTCCTCTTCTTGGCCCTCAGACATCTTTTAGCTCTCACCTTCTTTTAACATGACACTTCATGACAGCACACTTCTTGGCACCTGACAGTTGATTCTGTTCCTGATCCACAGTAAAACTGAGGAGACTATTCTTTTGTGCGATCACCACGGGTTATACTGGACTTACTGCACACTGCTGATGGCGACAAACTTTAGCATACAAACTGTAGACGGACAGGTAGAAAGTAGCTCGTCTGGCAACATTAAGGCTACAAACAACCCCTGAAACACTCTCTTAAATTAACTCAATGCAACACACATAACTGACCACCAACACCAACTATTTTAAACATAGCAGAAAATTAACTACTCCATGCAGGCAGAACACCTTCACACAAAAGTTAAGTATTTAAAGCTAAAACACAGTTAGTAATTGAGGCAAACACCATTGTTTTGAGTGAATTATACCTTTAATTTCCACCTGTTTTACTTTTTTCAAGAAAGTCATAGATCAAGGAATTTAAGTCTAATTTCTATGATATTTTCATAGGTATGTCATTCATATATTGCATTCAACAAATATTTTTTTTTGCAGTATGTCCTGTTTCAAGCTAATGTCTCTTAACTTATTCTGAAAAGAAATCCCATTTTTAGTAAAAAAAAAAAAAAAATCTAAATGATCTCCTATTGCTCTCCCATGGTGTTGTTATGTCTCAAACCGCGGCTGGTTGTGTGTACAGAACGTTTGGTTCCACCGGTGTGCTCGCTCTGTATAAACTCCAGATAATAAATGGTGGTGAGGGACGTCAAAACACACGGGGACCCAGCCTGGGAGATCAAAGATGTGACGCGAAGGAGGAGGCTATAGAGATCCTGTCTTCACCGCTGATGGAAATGCACACGTGAAGGCTAAGACGAGCGTGCAGGCACCAGAAACATGCAAGGAACAGATTGACGATAAACACACGGAAAAAAAGGCACTTTATCAAGATTTTTCATTCTGTAAGTCATTCTTATTCGTCTACATATTAAAAATAACAATATAATCAGATAATTTCACCATAAACCAACACAGATCACCTTGTTTTATGAAATTAATGTCTTTTGGAAACAAGGTTTTTGGGTGAAATATAGTACAACAAATGTGTTTCATCGAAGACAACCAATAAAAGAGCTTCTGAAGATTCCCCAGCATACTAGCTAGGGGTCTCCTATGCAAAACAAACACAAAACGTGGAGTTTGATGTTAGTTAGCGTGGGATCATGGGAGTTGCGGTCTTCATAAACAACCACCATTGCTAATGAAAATCTATCTGACATGACTTGCTCAGAAACCATGTTCACAGACGAGGTGATAGATTAAAGTTTCATTCAAGTTACGTTTAGTCACGTTCGCGGACGTATCCTGTGTTTTCCCGGAAGTTACAAGCAACCCTAACCCTGACCCTAAGGAGGGGGTAAAGGGGATATGATGCCACTGACAGACAACCAAATGAAACATACCACTACCTTGAATTAAATTCCAGATTTCTCTGGGTTTGAACATTGTTGAAAAAAAATGAGAATATGTAAGTTAACAACTCAACAATTAATAGATACAGATACAGATATTTTTGGAGATTTTAAAGCAGAAATGTCATACATTTCCCACAAGCCCTAGACATTTGCAGGTTTAACATCACCACCTTCAGAGATTCACAGACCAGTCAAGTTGGGGTTGGGATACTGCCACGTGATTCCAACAAAGATAGGAAATGACAGGGTTGCACAAATAAAGTAGATGGCCACAGAGATAACAGCTAAAAGGTTGAAAAGATCAGAAAAGAACATGGACGAATATTACAGAGAGAAACCAACAGTTGCCATGCTTTAGGAGCCGTAGTTTTTGGTGTTCTGTGTTGTTTTTAAAAAAAATTTCTAAATCAGGAAGGGTTCAAGATCGAAATAGAGTGATGTAGTAGGTCGTACTCCTTTATTAGGATGGAGAGTAAACTCCAGGAACACTAAAAAAATTCAGAAAGACCAATCAAAGAAACTCTCGGCTGGCTCGACTGTCCTCATCTCTGTTAAAGAAATGATTTCCACTGCAGACTGGATACATAGACAGTATGCCGTTTATTGGACTAATATAGAACTTTTCTAGATAAGATAAGTGACGAGAAATAAAGGCAACAAAAAGGCATTGTGAAGGGTTTTGCGTGTTCAAACTGAAATAGTTCGACTAATCACATCAGAAGGCAAAAGTGCATGTTTGTAGATGTTCAGAGGGGAAAAACCCCAGCAGACAGAGGGACGAGACGCAATGAATTTTTCAAAATGGGGATAAAGAGCGCACTTTCGGACAGTCGCTGCTCATTCACAGAGCTGAACTTTGGTGCATGCAAACAGTGACAGAAGTGGTTGTTTAAAGAATGTAAAAAAGACCTCGAGTTTTTTGGGGAAAGCATTTCAGCGCTATTTGGCGAGCTCTTCGCTCGAAGCACACCGACACCTTAGTTTATCCGGCTGAATCAGACATTAAACCTCACGTCATTCCCTCCTCTATTTTCTTCTCCCATTCGTCTCTCTCCTGGTAAAACTGTCCAAAAATGTTACACGCCAAAAATAACCAATCTCTGAAACGGTGACCGAGGCGGTGGTTATCACTCAGTCTGGTTTCTGCATTTAGCTGCGCAAGTGCAACTGGAGGTGACGGATGAATCCACACCAGTTTGAAGAGCTCTTTCATTCTCTGTGCCAGGCCTTTTTTTAAAATCCTTTCTCTCCCTTTTCCAGCCCATCTCCTCCTAATTAAATGGAGCAGTGCCACTGACTAACAGGAGAGCCTGTTTTATCAGCACTCACTCATTCCACTCCTCCGTGTCCCTCTGAGTGTTTGAGGGAGGGAGAGGAGGCGTCCAAAGCTACGGCAAAGTCTGCAGTCATCAAATACAAAGATTTGTTAGAAGCGGAGGGAGAATCATAAAGACACTCGAACCATTTGAGCGTGATACTGCAAAGAAGCGGCGGGCGACAAAGGAGGAGTCCTCTTCCTCTCACCTTTTCTATTCCTCCCCTCCTCCTCCTCCTCCTCCTCCCCTCTCTTCCTGGGCAAACCCAGGACCAAGTACCAACAAGGGTCATATCTTTTTAATTATCTTTCCTGCCTTTGATTAATTATTCGGCGTGACAACGGCGCGTTCGTAATGCTTTTCACCTGCCGCCGCTGACTGACGGCCCCTCTGTTGAACTCAAAAGCAAACAGCTGCTGCCATGATCGCCTAGCAACCGGCCAGTGATGGATGAGTACAAGAGATGGATGGCCACAATAAATCACCACGTCTGCCTTGGCGCTATAGAAACCTGGGAAGGGTGAGAGAGATGGAGGAGAGGAAAGTAAAGGAAGGAAGGAAGGGAAGGAGGGAGCATACCAAAAAAAAACCCCAAATGTAACTGTTCCAATTTAAAATGGTTACGTGCATGTGGAAGGAGTTTTGAGAATGAGCCACATGGTTTGTTGGCGTTCCCTCCTTTCTTCACTTTTACATATCTCGTTTTTAGCATGGATTCATTTCACAGAGAACTGATCAATAGGTAGGCTATATCAGGTAATCCATAGAGTGTTCGATTATCTTTATAATCCAGCACAGTCTGACAGCAGTTTGCGAAATACTCATGAAATTTGGACCTGAATTTTCCATTTTTTTTCATGACAACGGCACAAACTAATGTCTGGTTACCCTTTCAGAATGAAGGTCTTGGGTAGGTTTAGGAAAAAAATGTGGTTTGGATCAAGGTAGCAGTAATAAGGCCGTAATAAGATATACTTGCATTTAACCACACGTTCACATCACATTACACTTCCAAAAAAAGGTTTTGAGTAGGATTTAGGAATTAAAACTTGGTTAAGTTTTTAGTTAAGTTTAGGAACAGATCAAGGTTTGGGTTGGTGTAACACGGGAACCAAACACGGGTTGTAAAAACCCTTCGTTTGTTTGACCCATCCATCCACCCGACCTCTTTGTAGAACGTCCGTCCTTATTACTTTGAAAGTCATGCTGACTGACATTAAAAATACTAACATGTCATTAACATTTATAACAATTTCACAAACTGCCAACATACTGGGCTGGATAATCAGTGAGGAGTGGAAACAAAAAAAAAACTAAATTAAATCACACCAAATTAAGAGTATTAAGATTATCAAGAGTCTACAACTTGTCAAGAAGCGGTTGCAATGGTGACAAAACTGTTCCATATCAAACAATAGCAGCTGATAATCCAGACTGTAGAAATACATCAGTTTTGACCACTAGCTAAATAATTATTTACTACATTTATTTACTACATTACACTTGTATTTACAACAGAGTTATGAGTCGTTTACTACATGCACATGCAGCTCTGACAAGGATCTGTAAAAACTACTGCCGTAATGTTTGTGCAGTGAGGCCTTAAAGTTTTTCCGTATAATTATCTGCCACTGTTAGCATGTTTGCTATATGTCTGCCTCATGTGCTTTGGTACACAAATAACTATCAGGCATGGTGGTTGTTGAGGGTAAGGATGGCACTGCCAAAGCTCTAAAGCCCCAAATGATTATAGCCAGTAATCCAAACAGTGACAATGTCAGGCAGTGAGCCACTACTTTTAACTTTTAAGTTGAGTACATTTACAGACACGTCAAATTTTAATCAGGCTACTGCTGTATTTTGACTGTATAAATTGCCGTTAGAAAATAGAAGCCCATTGATTAGCACAATCAGAGGAAACACACAGTAACGAATTAGTCAGGTCTGTCATACGGTAATTAGCAGTGATTACCAATGTCAGCGCTCTTGGAGTCAAGAGGACATTCCTGTCATGTTAAACCTGCCAAGATTTAACATCCTTATGTTTTTACACAAGTTTAGACTAACAATTAAAGGAATGCGTGGAAGCCTCCAGGAACAACATCGGATGTGAGGCTCTGAGGTTATATTGATGTAATGGTCAGTCTGAATTGCCAGTCATGTGACACCGACTGGCCCAAAAACAATCGCTGCAAAAGACAGACGATGGTTTAGAATTAAAAAATGAATAAATAAATTACCAGAATTTGATTTATTAGGTCTGACAAAATCAAAAGGCGTGTCGTCGTAAAAGTAATTTGTGGCTTTCATGCATGTGGGAAGGTTGCAGGATGTCAGCCAGATCAGTCAAGGGTGGACTCTAATGCACATGCTCGCTGGAACTCTGCTCATTTCTTTCTAACTCAACACCTCCAGATTTTTCTCAAATTTTAAACTTGTAGTCTTTGGAACCAAACCTACAATGGCACCTGTAAACATTAGCTGGACTATGTAAAAAGTTACAAATCAGTGACAGTTTGGCAATCTGGAAATTGACCATCTGGAAATTGACCAAATGCCCGACTATGGGCTGCCTGGGCTTCTCAGAACGGGTCACTGGATTGACAAAAATAATACAATGTAATGATAATTGATAATAATTTTGTTTTGAGGATTTTGAGTTTCTTTATACGTGCTGGCCAAAACCTGAGACTGGTCCAATTGTAATTTTTAATAAACACGTTCTGCCATGATCTCCTCAATGTGTACTGAGTGGTCGCGAAAGGTCAAAGGTGGGCAGAAACTTGACGTATTAACATTACGCCAGTGATGCCAGGCTAAAAGATGTTTTGGTGGATTTGGTGTTTTTTCTGTGTTAATTACTGTGTATTGTTTTATTTCAAGGTTTTTTATGTTAAGACTTGAGTGGGGTTGTTGTTGGTTTTGAAGATAGGGCAAGTCTGTCGCAAATGGCGGGGCAGTCCATCGCTCTTCCAAATATTACTTAATCTGATTCCTTTAACACCAGACTCCTTTGACAAAAACAGTATTTTTACCTCGTAGAACACGAAAGTTGGCGTTGGTTAACACCAGAGACGTACAATAACACAAAGAATCTTTTTGAGGCAGGAAATCTTGTGTTCTGCTAAGTAAAATTGCACCTCTTGTCAACAGAGTCTGGTGGCTGTGAATAGAGCGATATAACAGCTGTTTCTGGTTAAAAAAAAAGAAGGATCCTACGCTTTAACAAAAAGGTCTCTCCCTGTAGGGATCCTTTTTCATAATATTGTCAGACACTAGAATAACAATCTGCCGGCTGACTCCATGTACTGGACCAATTCAAATTCAACCCAATCCAAAACTTTTTGTACCTATTAATCATCTAGACACCAAATATGTAAAAGTAGCAACCAGCCTTTTAAATAAAACCTTTAGGAATATTATTGTGCATATGAATGTATATTACCTTGGGAAAGGACAGATAGAAGAGAGGTGTCCATCTTTTGATCTCTTATTCTCTATATTAAGGTTCTTGTAATAAGCGTTAGTTAATATGTAATAAAGCCCTTATAAGATGCTGGTTGACATTAATGTGTTAATAAGATGATTTAAGTGTTAATAAAAACAATAAACACATTTATTGTTGTCTTATGATAGTTTGTAGACTGGGAATGTTAATATAAGCCTTATGAGCTTTCTTATTATTGTTTATAATAGCGATACAAACACATTTATTGAGTTTAACTCATGTTGATTTCTACAAGCTTCATTATGCATTTATAAACAGTTAAATATGCATTTGAGGGGTACTGGATCTATAGGGTGAACAATGTTTATTAGGGTTAATTAATCCTTTATTATGCACTTGTTAACAGTTACCCATGATCTTTTTTTATCTTAATATTTTCAGGCGTTTTTCCTGCTGCTAAGAACTGCAATAAATGCATAGTGAAGTAGTTAGGAATCTTAATAAAGGAACAACAAATGCTTCGTAAAGGTTTAACAATGACATTATAGGTAAGTCAGTTAAACTAAATGAGTTTGTAATAAAAAGTTATAAGAAACTCATGGATTTTATCAAGATTCTTAAGCAGTCTATAAAGTGTTAAGTTTCTTATAAATGTCTTATGATCTAACAATAAACATGTTTATTATGCTATTATTAACACTTACAGTCTCATTAACACACATCAATGGTAATAAGCATTATTACCTATTAATTAACGCTTATTACAAGCATCTTAACAAAGTTTAACCGTGTTTTAGTTGCCGCATAATTTCAGTCACCTCCTCTCCTCTCTTCCTCTTCACTGTTATTCTTCTTTCCCTCCCTTTGTCGAGACCCCGACTGTCCCCTCTTCCTCCCGCCCCGCTCCCCCTCTTTCACCTCCCGTGTCCTCACACACTCACACGCGCACACAAACACACTCGTTGCTGTAGCTCAGGTTACAGCTCTGTAGCGATCCAGTCTAAATAATACAGCGGTGATGAATGGCAGGGCCAGATTCATATCCATCAACGGGCTCTTTTTTTTTAAGGAGCATCCATCTTCTATAAGGCCTCCCTTTGAATCAGGGAAAAGTGAAGAGCGAGAGAGAGACTGCCCGAACCCATGGGAGAGACTCGCGCACGGCTTTGAGTTTATATGTGTGTGTGTGTGTGTTAGATAAGACATCGTGACTGATACACGCCTGCAAGCAACCCCCAAGACACATGAGCATGGAAGAGAGACATACACAGATTGTTATTGACACACAAACACAACAGCGTGCTGGCACATGCATCAAGGAGATTAATGGAGGTATGATTTACAATCTATACTTATTTATGATGTGAAATGTGAGTAATTGTGTGTAAAATACTGTTTAAAGTTGCTGTATCAATATCACTTGCACTGAACACTGTTTTTCTCCCGATCACCCATAGGGGATATGGGAAGCTACCGTGCCAAAGCATTAGTGAAACTAGTCCAGCCGATTTCTTCTCCTACTCCCCCAACTTCTCACACACTCACTCACTCATTCAACACCCCTAATCCTCCTCCTTCTCTCTCTCTTTCTCCTTCTCACTCTTCATCCCTCACTCCCGTCCTCCTTCCCCCAGAGGAGTGGACCTCAGAGGTAGGAGGAAAGGACTGCCCTACACACCGAAGCACACGTATGTGCTTGTATACTCACACACACACACACAGGGCTATGCACTCCCACACACACATGTGAGGCCCTGGCAAGGCCCTGTTTGATAAATGACACACGTCATTGTGTCAGGAGAGAAGGGTGGGTCTGTGATGTATGGTGCGGACGATGAGAGGGGGAAATCGACTGTTTGGCAGTGAGACGGCGCTCGTCTACCCGCCGCTCTCCCCCCCTCTTTGGTTTCTGGAAACCTCCAAAAGCAGAACCAAACACACAACATGCATCCGCATTAGGGATGTTCCTGGTGACTAATTTCCCTGTCGAATAAAAGGAAATTTTAATTTAGACGAGCTGACTGGACTAAAAGAAAGAAAACATTGTCCAAAAAAATATCGTGTGTATTATGAACCATTTGAAGCGAATGATATTCTTCCATATCCAAACTGTTTTTTAAAATACTGATGAAGGATCACAGCATCTTAGTTAGCTGTGCCAACGGCAGCAGCCTGTTCTCTTTGCAGGTTAACGTCCACATGGCGCGGACGACAGGAGGGGGAAATCGACTTGGCAATGAGACGGCACTCATATACTCAAGATTCTCCCCCCTTTGGTTTCTGGAAACCTCCACAAGCATGCATCAAACATACATGCATCTACATTAGGGATGTTCCTGGCAACTAATTTCCCTGTAGATTAAACAAAAACTTTAATTTATACTAGCTGACTAGTCTAAAAATAAGAAAACACCCAGAAAACAGTTAAAACTGAGCATAATTTATCAATTGATAATGTTAAACACTGTCCAAAAGACAAGCCGTTAATCATGTTCTTCCACAATAAAATCGTATTTTAAAACACGACACCAACTCCCTAAAAGCGTCAACTTTTCAGACCCAGCAGGATCACAGCGTCTGCAGGTAAACAACCTCATTTACCCGCAATGTTAGGCAATGTTAGGCAACACAGTGTGCCTAATGTTAGCAGTGCTAGCACCAGTAGGTTAACGAATGCATGCCTGTGGGTCTGGGTATCGTTCAAAGATTTTTGATACTTGTACCGATACCTTGGCTTCAGTGCTGGTTCCTGAATGACACTTTTTTGATACCAAATCCATTTTAAGAAAAAAAAAAATTACACAATTCGGTAAAATTACTCACTTTAAAGGAAGAAGCTGTTCAAAGACCTGGTAGTAAAAAAATACAAAACCCTGTCTCTGCATGCCTTTACGACCTGTAACATTAGAAAACCAATCACCATTGTATTAGATCTCAGTACAAGCACACTGCATGCTTATTTCCTCAGTGACGTTGATGAGATGTTGTCCTTAGGTATCAAAATTTGTGACTGAATGACAAGACATTTTTTTATACTCGACAGTATTGAAGCAATTCAGTCGTCGCCATAAAAGTACCAAAGTCCAATACTCAGCCCTGCATTTCCTGTGTTGAATGTTGACACGCATTGCTCCGGTCGAGTGGTTACATGTCAGTTTATTCTGACACAGCCCATTTGCAACCTTATTTCCATTTTCTAGATCAAAATGCTGCCAAACCACAGAGCTGTCATTTGGACTACTTTGCTGATAACAACATCTGGGCCATACAGGAATTAGCGAGGGTAGAGGGGTCTGCCGTCTAGTGGCGGGCAGCCGCGTAACATCTTAGAGGCAACAGTTACCCATCGATGTACATTAATAAAATATTCTTCAATAGCTTAACTGTCCAGTATTGGTGTGAACTAGTGAGGAGAGCGATGTTTAATCATTTAGTCGGCTAATGGCGCACATCCCTAATCCACATACACACTCGCGAACACACCACATTAATGCACATTCTAATATAAAAGCTCATGCATGCATGCATACATTCACCCAGACAGAATATGTCTGGGTGAATGTGTCCGGGCCAAAGAAAAGGTCGTCTCTGCTTTTCCTTTTCAGTTTCTCCTCTTTTTGTGCTCTTTCTTTCTTTATGCACCACTTTCTTTTTCTTTTTTTTTGCGTTCCCTGGCTGAGTTACAGAGAGAAAGAGTTCATCTAGGAAAAAAGAGAAGAAAAGGAAAAGAGAAGCGACTGCTGGATCCGGGCAGGCGAGCAGCGAGGGGGGGTGCGCGACGATATCAATCACAGTCCCGTTTGGCAACAGAGATACTAGTATTTCAAATAAAACAGCCAAACCTAGACAAATAGCCTTAACATGGGGCTGTAACCTGAGCCCCCCCACCCCCCTTGCACCACCCTGAAACTTCTCATAAAGTGGAGAAACAGAGGGCGAGGGCTTCTGCTTTGTATTCCTTTTTCCCCCCTTCTTTTTGCTCGTCGACTATCTCTCCACTCTCCTGCCTCTTTTCTCTCTTTGTCGCTAGCAGGCGAGGTGGCTGACATCTGCAGAGTGCATTTAAAGAGAAAAAAATGTGTCAGAGGAGTGTGATGCACTCTTTTGCACGCATGCACACACACACACACACACACACAGGCGGCCCCCCTTGCTCGGTTTCATTAGCTCACTGGCAGGGTGGCACTTCTCAAGCTCATTACTGAGGAAGGATTTATGGCGCGGCAGCCAGTGGCGGAGAAAAGGCATCTGTCAATAATTGCAGGGAGCAGCAACTCCCATCTCCACCAGCTTTGAAATCTCATTAGGTATGCAGTTATCAGGCATAAAGATCAAAAACATTACTCAGCTCCGACAGAAACCGACCAAGAAACATTAATTAGCAACAGGCCCTCGCAGTATAAAATAAAACAGCCTTCCTCCTCACTCCTCTCATCTCTCTCCCCCTCTCTTTTTTTTCTCTCTTTCAGCATGGTTGACTGTCTCTCTTTCTCTCTTTTTCTCTTACCTGCCTTCTGCTCTTAACCCTCTTTGAGAACACACACGCAACACAAAATAGACAGAAAACACACAGGCGGACAGAAGTGCCTTGTTTCACACACACATTTCCTACCACACCCTTGTAAGACCACACCATATCAAACCATGCATTCCCTGGTTTGACTCATAAACCTTCAGATTACACACACACACATAACAATCTATGTTTTACTATATTCGTGAGGACCCATCATTGGCATAATGCATTCTGTTGCCCTTGACCCTGACCCTAAATCAGCCCTTTAAACATGTGGGGTTCAGTATTTTGGTCGCCACAATGCTGCTGTTCTCCACAGGTAACATGGGCTTCTAGTGGATCCCACAAATATAGCTAAACAAGCACAAACATGCATGCACACAGTCGCAGTGTTGTAGAGGATGAGGATAATTCCCTACATCTGAAGCCCAACCCTTACTCTCAGACTTTTAATCCTCAAACAGTCCTTTCAACTTGCGGGGTCTAATATTTTGGTCCCAACAAGTGAAGTGGGCTACTGGTGGACCCCACAAATCAAGTTAAACAAGCACACAGTGTTGTAGTGGGTGAGGATAATTCCCTACATCTGAACCCTAACCCTACCAGTTTCAAACCTCAAACAGCTCTTTAAACTTGTGGGGTCCAGTAGTTTGGTCCCCACAAGTTCACTGGGCTACTGGTGGACCCCATAAATGTAGTTATACAAGCACACACACATGCACGCACATAGTCGCAGTGTTGTAGAGGGTGAGGATAATTCTGAACATCTGAAACGGATCAGAACATGAAACAAGAGGGAGGAAAGGCATGTCGGACTGTCTTGTGGCAGTGAATGAGTAGTGACCGTTCAGCTGTGTGTGTGTGTGTGTGTCTGAGTGTGTGTGCGAGGAGAGAAGAGGAAGGCACTGTCAGCTCGAGAAGGATGTCAGCTCGGGCTGGCCCTGATTACCAGGGCCTCAGACAGGTCCTCACTGGCTCCCCTGCCTTTCATCACAGCCACCGTCACACACACACACACACCCACGCATACACACACACTGACACACACACACGCACGAGACTGATGGCTGCCAGTCTCGTCTTGGTTCAGCCAAAGCCTCCGTGGGAAAAGGGAAGCGAAGGGGGCTCTGATTGTACAAACGTGCACACAAACACACACACACTTCGCAGACATAAAGGCAACCCCCACTGAGGGTAAGAAGAAACCCAGACCTGGAGCCGAGCCCAGATGACACTCAAAAGATACACACACACATACACACACACCTCGCCTTGACACTGTCTCATCGTCCTACTGAGCCTGCAGCTCCTTAAACTCCACGAGTCTCTTCTACACACAGACACACACAGACACACAGACACACAGACACACACACACATTAGCCCCTGTCTCCTGAACATGACAGCAAGTATAACAGGCTGTACATGCTATAAAAATATAGCTAACCATAAACAGAAGCAACTTGGAAACAGAACGGACTAACTGGCTGACTTTAAAACTTTCTCCACATTTCTTAAAATGATTGAAACCAAAGATCCACTCGATGTCATTCATAATTTACGCCCAGTCTTTGATGATGAGTGCGACCTTTTGATTTTAGGACAGGCAGTATTCTCACGAGTCCGAAGCCAGACACGGACCACCCCAGAAACATGTTTTTTAAATAATACACTACAGCAGGTCTGGTCAAAGGGATCATAGCAGTAAATACACATATATCTGCTTTGTGTCAGCACAGGAAGTGTGTGTGTGCATGGAGATCTCGCTGCACTCACTCCATTTCCTGTTTTAGCCGTTTTCCCAGCGTGCCCTTTGAATCAGAACTCACAGCGAGCGGCTGCCACTTGGATTAGGACCAATAACCTTTGATCTGTGTTATTATAGGTAAGTCTATTACAGGCCATGAATCTTATTCTGACACAAAATACTTAAAACATAATTAAATAAGTAGCCCTCAACATTTTGACTCTCATTCAAAATACAAACAGCCATAGATTATAGAGTAATACAGCTTTACTGCCCTGTATATTTGCTCTTTTGCACTTGAACAGGTCTAAAATGTTTTTGTATACTTTGACTTATAACTTCCCATTTTTATAGGCTGAAAACTTGTGCAGCTGACCTCGACACCCAGACAATATAAATGTTAACATTTTATTACCTATATTATTATTATTATTATTATTATTATTATTATTATTATTATTATTGTACTGTCAAAAGTATCAATGCTTCAATACTTTTTCAGTACTAGCTGTTTGAAATGACACAATATCTGTTAATTATAGCGCTGAAAGTGCAAAAGCCATGAAGAAAAAAATCAAAGTGCTAATTCAGCACCTTACTTCCATCTTTATTGTCCTGCCTGAGATTTGTCTTGCAGCAAAACCAGACAGTGTTCAGAGACTTTTTCTGTAGCAGCAATGTTGTTAATTAAAAAAAGAAAAATAATCCTATTTTGAGTGCCTTTATTTCTTTTTTTTGCCTTGATATCGAAAGAATTATAGAGTGTTGGGTTTTTTTTAATACTAGTATTAAAATTCTGGTATTGTGACAACTCTATTACGCACTTGTCTTTTTAACACAGTCTCAAAAGCATTCCACCCGGCATTTCAGTGCGCAATTTTATACTTTCACTTTGCATAGCTTTTGCAATTTTAATTGCAATCAGAATACTGAGTTATTTTAAGATATTTTCCTCAGACTTGTTTGCTGCATTTATGAGGATGTTATTAAGAATAATGTAACAAACATGTCCAAGAGAGACACAAAGTTTTAAAAAAAGGACTTCTTTTTCTCCCTCCTCTTCTCCTTGTTGTTATCGGAAACATAATCCAAACTGTATTTATATTAGCGTTCTGCAATATGGACAAAATAAAACATATTTTTTATATTCATCAGTATTGTGACAATATTACAGAGGTGACTGTTAGTGTTTTCACAAAATGTCAATAAAGAATAATCATCAGTAATGTGGATATAATGATAAAAAGGTGAGTAAAGGGTTAACTTAGCTGTAATGCAGCCTTCAAAACCAGGAAAAGACAACACGTGCAGCATATCACAATATAATCAAAATCCAAGACGATATCTAGTCTCATATTACGATATTGATGGATTACACTTTAAAGTTTAAATGCTTAGTTTTGTGTATCATGACAATTTTGATATGTATATGATCACCTTAATTCACGATTACTGGGAATGATCATTTTTGCATCACAATTTAAATTTTTCGAGACAAAATAAAGTGACATTTGTAGTAGTCTGCACCAAACAAATATGTTTTCTTACATCTGGAGAACAAGATGATCTCTGCAGCATTACAGATCTTCATTATAACGCTTGCACATTTTATCTTCCGTGATTTGGACATTGCACTTGGCCATATTGAGATTTTGATTATATTTTTGATCAAGCTCTGTTCGCTAGACGTAACTCCGTGCCAAAAAAATAAAAAAAAGGAACAGATGCAAATTCTTTAGCATATCTCTCTGTATGTGTCCTGTGCTGTGCAACCTCTCTGGCACCGTTTGCAGCCACCCCTCTGCTCACAAAATAATCTTTGGGGAGGGAGAAGGAGAACAGGGAGGAGAGAGGGAGAAGAATTGGGGAGGAGAGGGGGGAGAGGAAGAGGGAAAAAAATGAGGAAAGGATGCAGCCTTGTGAGCCAATTTAAGAAATAACTGCTGATGCATCAGCTATTGACTGTTTGAGCGCTCGTGATAACGCTCAAGGCGAAACTGGGAGCAAAATGACAGCATCAACTGCCTGCAATAAAGTGCAGTGCGCCAGACCAAGGGAGCTCTAATTGACAGCTGTCAACCTAATGGGAGCCATGACGGAAGATTCTGGGAGAGGGAGGGAAAGAAACACTGTTTATAAACCATCAGCCACTTATCCTCAAGGAAGGGAAGAGGGGGGGAGGGAGGGAGGAGACGAGGGAGCTCTAGTTCCCCTCCCTCCCCTCCCCTCTTCCTCCCTCTTCCTCTGTCTCGCTCGCTATGATTGTCGTTTGTCTACTTGCTTGCTTTTTCATTTGCTCCTACTTTCTCTTGCCTGTGCACATAATCTTTTTTACAATCTCATTACCTTTCTGTCTTTCCCTATGATAGAATATTTAACTATGCAACAGTTCTCCCACTTTATATCTCCCCTCTCTCTTCGTCTCCCGGTTCATTGTGGCAGAGCGTTGTGGGGCAGGAGCACTGAGAAAAGCAGACGAAGGCCATAACTAATCACAATGTCAGTTAGCTGCCTGGGAAAGACTCACTCGGCGCAAAGTAATGCGGGGAGAGGGACTGAGGCCGGGATGCAGAGACTGACCGGGAATCAAAGCGTTTTCAGCTCGGCGTACATGCAGAAAGTTAGGAAAACATGGTAAGTGTTAGTCAGAGACAAACTGGTGCATGAGGGAAGATTTGGGATTTAGTGGAACATTTATTGGAGCCAGCTAACAACAACTTTTAAAGGAATAGTTTGGATTGTCTGAACTGAGGTTGTATGAGATACTTATCCATCGTCAGTGCACAGCAGATGGCGGATGGCACACCCTCAGTTTGGAGAAGCAGCAGGAATCCTGGTGCAGGAAGCTGAAGAATGTACTGCTAAGGACAGGGTCAGCAGCAAACATGTTTTAGCCACCTAAAAAAGGCCATTGCCAGTTTAAATATATGCTATTTTATGAACATTTCACTGCTTTTCTGATTTTAATATAAGCCGAATATCGCTCTCTCCAAACCAACCAGACCCCACTGGTAAAATCAGTCATTTTACCCTGCAGAATATAGGAGTTGCTGATCTACCGCTGCTACAGTCTGTCAGTTTGTTTGTGTTATTGTGTGACTTCTGTGTTTTAAAAGATTAGTTTGGATTCACAGAAGTCACATAATAACACAAACAAGCTAACGGATTGAGGCAACGGTAGTCCAGCAACTCCTGTGTTTTGCACGATAAAATTGCTGTTTTTGCAAAAGGATTCTGGTTGAGCAAGAGAAGGGGCGATGTTTAGCTTGTATAACAGCGGTTTCCCATCAGACAAGGCTGTCTGATGGCGAGATACAGCCATGAAAATATTTTAAATATAGCGTGCACTTAAACTGATATCAATTTTGTTTAGGTGACTAAAATAGGGTTTCTGTTTCTGACCATGTACACAGCAGTACATCTTCCATCTTCTCCAACCTGAGGACTAACAAGCTCTACTGTAGAAGTATCACACACACAACTCCACTTTGAATGATCAGAGCTATACCTTTAAGTTGCTGAGTTGGCTTGCTAGTAAAACTAAATGCCATATAACAGTGGTTCCCAACCTTTTTTGCTTGTGAGGCCATAAGAGGAAGCGAAGTCTACTTCTAACACCTTCATTCAAAAAAGAGTGACTTTCCTTCCTCAGTTGTTTCATTTGAATGTTTGAGTCTTGAACAGATCAAACTATAAAAATCCCAAAACAAATGTTATATAATTTGTGTGAAAGAATTTTTCTTTTAATATATTTTTTTTTACCCTAAGAATTGCCTGGCATCCTCATCGATTAATCTTGCGACCCCTTGTTGGGGTCTCAACCTCCAGGTTGGGAACCACTGTAGCACAGGAAGAAGAAACAAATGAAAATGTGAAAAAAAAGAGTATGACAGAATCAGCTTAAGAGCAACCTTTAAAAAAAAAATCTGAAAAAAGTATGCTCAAGATGAAACACTATAACATTGTTTTTTCATGCACAGATCAATTTTAAGATTTTAGTCTAACATGGAACATCCAAAATACACATTTAGGTGTTTATTTTATTGCACTTTGTCTGTTTGCATCTTTAGATTTCTCCTAAGTTCACCAAAGTTAGCATTAGATAATGCCTTATTTGCATATTTGCACATAAAATTTCAGAAAACAATAGTCTTAATTTAAGTAATCAGCTGGGGATGTTTCACTGGGATATGTGTTGGTTACAAATGTTACCCTGTTCACTTGTAGTGTCTGTCTGGATGATTACGACAAATGAACAACAATAGAAATCCGATTACGACCCTGACAGTCACTGCAGCAGATTTTTAAAAGATGGGAAGTCTGCACCAAGTCTACAAGTTTAAATCTTTACCCTCCACCTGAGCATCAGACCATTCAGGACGGTGACAGTCTGTGTCCCTTCTACCTCCAGAGCTTTTGATAAATATTTGATCACTACAATTCCATCCCATACATCGCAATATGTCATTCTATACGAAACGAAAATACACAACTTTTTCCTCAGTCATCTCAGCAGATACTGTTCAAGTTTAGGAAACTACGCTTCATTTCAGAGAAAAGTCCCCTGAGTTTTATTCCTCCTCAATCTGATCTGTCAGCTGGTGCTGGTTTCATGTGAGAGTGACTGGACGTGCATTTTTAAAAAAAGAAAGACTAATATGTATTAGCTTGAGTCAGGTGGGAAGCATGAGCATTAAAGAATCGCCACCTTTCAGGTGAATGGACTGCAGATGGAAAACTTTGAAGCGCTGCTATTCAAATACGTCCACTTCATTAGAAATTAGAGTGGACGACTTTCACTTCGAGGATGACTAACCTCTGAATTTCAATCTTCCAATGAAGGACTTGAGTAATTCTTCTTCTACCAGATCTTAAAAGGTCATTTCCAGGCGACAAAGCTTTGAAATGTTTCAGAGGGATACTAGACCGCTAAAGACAGAACTCAAAGGTGGTAAAAGTTTTGGGACTGAAAGGGCCGATGCAGGAATGTATACACATGTATAATGTATGCAGTATGTTATCCAGTTCATATTTCATATGTTAGCATATTTATTGTGCACGCTAGTATATTCTTTACATTGTGTATTCTATAGATATTATATATACCTTATTATAGCACCCATTCTTGAGAATTGGGACAAATCATGTCCTTCCCAAAAAAAAGTATTAAAATAAAATATAATTATTAACACCAACACTCTAATTCATATTTTTGGTGGTCATATATATGTCATTTATGAGTGTTTTGATTTGCTGAATTTTTTTATTATTATTATTTCTAAACTTGCTCTGAAAACCCTTCTCCCAGACTAGAATTCACAACTTCAAACAATTTAACCTTTTTTTTTAACATTTTAAAAGCCTTCAAAAGCTCAAACTAACAATATCTACTGATAACATAGGTGTAAAAATGTGCTATTATAATCATTTTTGGTTTTTATTTTTTTTTATTTTTTTTTTAATGAAAATGTTGGCCCTTTAAAGTTGTGTCTGAGATTTCTGTCAACTCCGTCAAATCTTTACAAAAAACTGATATACTCAGGCACATAAAGGGTTAGCTATACCCTAAGGAACCCATCTCACTTCCTGGTTTTAAAAAAGGCGGGAATACTGCTCAAGCTTTTTGTTTATGGACAAATTTATTCAATAATATTGCTATCAGATTTGTCTTAACCACAACATGTCAACTCTGTAGCCCTTCTAAATCAAAGCTAAATAAGAATTATGATTTAAAAATGTGTATTTTGATTAACATTAAGAGAACTCTGAGCAAATGTGAAATGAAAAAATGTAACTTTTTGTCCTCCGTAAGACGTCGTCTCCGTCACATTTTCCATCTGATGGAGCTGACATCTACATTAAATAAAAACAATTAATCACGAGGAGGTTGGCCTTTTACAAGGTTTACTAGCAAAGAGTTTGATCTTTTAAAATATATTTTTCCAGCATAACTGAAGAGCAAAAACCACCCCCCTCCCAAAAATACAGTTTTGATATATATTTAATTCTTCATGTGTTTATGTATATTACTGTGTATTTAATGTGAAACCTGTATAACCTGCCATGGTAACACACACACACACACACACACACACACACACACACACACAATAAATTTATCCCAGCTACTGTAAGTGAGCTAAGCATGGCTAAAGAATGCATGTGAGTGAAAAGCACTGAACAAAGGTAATGGCTGAATACTAAGATAATATTTTATCCTTCCCTACATCAGCTGCCTTAGATGACAAAAAAGACATTCTTGTCAAATTGTAGCTAATAATGGTAGCAAATTAGCAAAGGGCTGTGTGAAAGGTGCTGTTTACAAAATCATTTTTCACACTCGTCATCACACACTCATTAACACAATTACCAATATCTTTTTAAACAAGGTTAATTAGCTTCATTATATTGACATGTTTCATTTGATCCTATTGCCATCCACTATATGCAGAAATGTGCTCTGATACAAGGTGCCCGTATATTATGATGTGTTGTATTTTAAACAAATAAAACAATTTTCATAGAGATCATATCTCCTAATAAATGTGCTGTAAAATCGCCTGTGCTTTTATAAATTCCTGGTAAAAATGTGTGGAATGTGTATATCTGTATTGTGAGAGTGTGCGAGTGAGTGTACCCACTCCTTCCTGTGAGTGTGTATGAGAGTGTCTGTGTGTGTGTGTGTGTGTGTGTGAGTGAGTATATCTAAGTGGGCCACTGCATCTCGACTTAGATCCACCGCGAGTGCAACGTTAACACACATCAAGCATGATTAATCTCTCGCTCTCATCTACAATCAATCACACACACACACCCGCGGACGTACACACACACACACACACACACACACACACACACACACACGGAGGCAGAGAAATCACAGAAATCAGCTGCTTTTCCTCCTCGGCTGCCATCTATCTCCTGTTGGACAGAACCAGATCTGTCTTGATGTTAATATTTACATAAATCATGCTTAGCCTCTTTGGACACCATGCTGATGATAGGTGTTTCTGAAAAATCAACGCCGGTGAAAAATCCTCCCACTCCGGGAAAGTGTCATTGAGTAGCTAATAATGACCAGTGTCAACGTCATCAATCTGCAGCGGGCTCATAGGAGGAAAGTACACACACACACACACACACACACACACATGAACACACACACGATGCAGCTGCTACTTACTGTTAAACATCCTTGACTTTTACATAGCTTTGAAACAATAGATTTGTAAGCTGCACATGTGAAAAGCCAAGCAGAATTTTAAACTGTGAAAAAAAAAATCAGGTAAGAAAATATACGGGATGTTTGATGTTCAAGCTTCCTCTCCCCTAACAATGATCTGTTTGGTCTAGCCTGGCTTTGAAGCCCTCAGACAAAAGCCCAACGCTCGCCTGAGCTTTGTCCTTTGCTGATGTCAGGAACGCTGAAAAAATAAACACCCTCGCTCAGAAAGCGGTGTATGTGCGCACGTATACATTGTGTACATAAATAAGCCAGTGTGGCTTACATAGGCACACGCATAA